>JAJLVS010000014.1:0-269698 GCA_030570415.1 Saturnispora serradocipensis | reverse complement strand
AAACTTGTAGACAATTGGGTCTTGGTGATCAAATTTTCGATGCTGAAAGACTTGGTCTTGGTGGCGGTGGTGATATGGCCGGTGCTGAATTGTTCGATTTTGTTGAAAATGCTGATGGTTTCGCTGAAGTTTTCCCACAACACAAGTATAATGTTGTTGAAATTCTTCAATCTAGAGGTTACTTGGTTGCCATGACTGGTGATGGTGTCAATGACGCTCCATCTCTTAAGAAGGCTGATACCGGTATTGCCGTCGAAGGTGCTTCCGATGCCGCTAGATCTGCCGCTGATATTGTTTTCCTTGCTCCTGGTTTATCTGCTATTATTGACGCTTTGAAGACTTCCAGACAAATTTTCCACAGAATGTACTCTTACGTTGTTTACAGAATTGCTTTGTCCTTGCACTTGGAATTGTTCTTAGGACTTTGGATTGCTATTTTGGATGAATCTTTGAACATTGATTTGGTTGTTTTCATTGCCATTTTCGCTGATGTCGCTACTCTTGCTATTGCTTACGATAATGCTCCATTTGCTCAAAAGCCTGTCAAGTGGAACTTGCCAAGATTATGGGCTATGTCTATTGTCTTAGGTATTATCTTAGCCATCGGTACCTGGATTACCTTGACTACTATGTTGTTGCCAAAGGGTGGTATCATTCAAAACTTCGGTTCTATTGATGGTGTTCTTTTCTTGCAAATTTCTTTGACTGAAAACTGGTTGATTTTCATCACCAGAGCTGTCGGTCCATTCTGGTCTTCTATCCCTTCTTGGCAATTATCAGGTGCAGTCCTTATCGTTGATATACTTGCTACCTGTTTCACTTTGTTCGGCTGGTGGTCCCAAAACTGGAATGACATTGTCACTGTTGTCAGAGTCTGGATCTGGTCTTTCGGTGTCTTCTGTGTCATGGGTGGTGCATACTACTTAATGTCAGAATCTCAAGCCTTTGACGACTGGGTCAACGGTAGAAAGAAGGAAGAAACCAACAACAGATCCTTCGAAGACTTTATCGCTTCCATGAAGAGGGTCTCCACTCAACACGAAAAGTCCACTTAAATTTAATTTACCTTTTGTGAACGTTATATCTCCTCCTGCTAGCTTTTAAAGCATCATGAGATATCTTTTATTTAATTTTTTGTTATTCTGTTTAATAACCTCTAATTAATTTATAATATTTAGAACATAAATGTTACCAATATACTAATATTATTACTATTATATTACTTCGTAGTAAAAATTGAAAATTTATTTACATGAATTTTTTCTATATCATATTACTTACCGTGTCTGTCATGAAAGGCTTCTCTTTCGCTTCTCAGTAATTTAGAATACTCGTTGAACTTGGTTCTGTCTCTAACTTGCTCTATATTTTCAAAACTTTTATTAAATATTAGATCGATTGTTTTACGTGCATCATTCATTTCCTCTATTGTTTCTAGAGAATCGTAGTCAAAAACACCAAATGCTTTTTTCTGAATGTCTGAGCATCCCACAAAGAAATCAGCAAGTGCTGTGCATTCATCGGTTTGCAATCTTCCAACTGCCTGTAATCTGTCCCAAACGCTTTGTCTTGCCAAGCAGCTGTAAAACTTTGACTGTATTTCACTACAGTTAACCAGCACACTTTCTCTGGTATCATTTTGGCGTCGATATGTTTCTATATCTTGGTTTATGTATTCTCTAGGCGATTCAATTGGTTGATGAGGTAACTCAATATAAGGTATATCTTCGCCTGGCTTGCTGGAATTGCCTTTTGCAGTTTGCTTTTGATGATGTTGTCGTTGCTTAAGTTCTAATTCTTCGTCAACACTTGGCTGTCTGTGTTGTTCACTCTGACGACGCAAAAGATCCTTAAATTCACGATCACTCAGCTGTGATTCTTTGGTTTCGAGATAATGCGCCAAGTCAGAGGGAAGTTCATTCACTGCTGCGGTTGAGCTTTCTTCCTTCGATACTGCATAAGAGGTCTCAGACTTACTACTTCTCCAGAAAAATACCATTGGCGTGTTTAATAAAAAAACAATTGGAATGTGAAAAAGAGAAACTTGGTGATGTTTTTTTTTCCAAACCTATTTCTTTTAACTAATTTACATAATTTATTGTTCTCATTATTCTATTTTATTGAATACAATACACTTATAGTAACCCACATATACAGAAAAGTCAAGTTTAGTTCCATACGTTAATCACGTTAGCATTGCTGACATGTTTCGCCTTTTGGGATAACTCTAAGCGAGCACTATCATCTAATCCAAGCCAACTTAATGGCTCTTCTTCTGGTAGTCCGTCTATCCAACTTTTTACAACTGCTTCATCATAATACTTTAATGGCGCAAGTAGTTCATTTTCTGTTTCAGCTAGTAAGTTGTATCCGTCGAACATATCAGGGACAAACAACCTTTTAGCCATTTCTCTAATTATCTGCTTATCTTCTGCATTGTCTACTTTGCCACCAAATAGAATTGAAGCCACCATTTCAGTGATAATATCGAACGGGATGAGACCTTCAACATATTTATCTTTGTATGTGCTCATTAGTTCTGCAATGAACCTCAAAACAACTAACAAATCTGTTTCGTTTATCTCATACTTATATGTAAACACAGATGGCGTATATTTCAATTTTTCAACTATTAGCGTGTAAAACCAAACTGTAACTAAAAACAACATTTTAAGTTCTTTTGGTTTTATTTCTCTAAGTATGTTATATTCATAATTCAAGTTTGTCAAATGGGAAGTCATGATTTGCTTTACACCACTTTGGATTTCGAAAATAATTGGTCGGCACGATTCAATAATTGCAGACGGTATGATGCTGGAGATTTTAGTTGTTAAAAATAATTTGAATTTTGATGATTTCTTCTTATCAGTGAGATCTGAAATCAACTTAGGCATAAACTCAAGCAGCTCTAATGAAATCTCAATATTTTCAATAATTAACCATTTACTATCATCAGCCCCGTTGATCAACTTATCTTTGGCAACTTGGAACCCTTCCATTTGACCCATAGAATACTTTTCAACTTCAATATTGTTTGATCTTCCCACTTGATTTATATATAATGACGGATCATATCCCTCTGGTGATCTCACCAGAATGAATTGTGCTATTTCAATGCTTGTGACAGCAGGGCAGTACTCAAACTGAACGTCACTTGGTATTAATTTATGCTTTGCTACAATTTTATCAAAAATGGTCCTTAAAGTGTCCTTATCATTTTGAAGTAAACTTGTAGATAGTTCATAATATACTCTTTCAACAAAAGCTTGTTGTATTCTTTTCAAACCATAACCTTTATTTGCTGTTAAAACAGACCGTAAAATTTTTTGGGAGGTGTCTGAAGCAAACCAGTACATCTTGTTGATTTTCCAGAGAGACCTAACGATATTAGTGACATCAACGTAAAGTTCACTCAAAGGTTTATATTCTGTAATTATACTGTTGAAGGTATCAATAACTTCATCAATTTCAACACTTTTCACCGAAATTTCATTTGATTTCTTTTTTAGGAGCTCCAAGCTACCTAGTAAGTTTTCACTCTCAAGAATATTCTCTTTACTTTTATTGATTGTGTTCAATAAGTCATTTTCATAAGCTCTTAAGCGTTCCTTATATTCATCCTTTGTTCTCATTAACTTTAGTCTCTTTGATTCTATCTCAGGCTTTTCACTTTGTAAGACTAGGTTAAGAGCTTCGTTTCTTAATGTTTCATCGGTGAGCTTAAAATTCAATAGCTTCATACGGCATTTCAAAAATGGAAATATTCTGAAGTTCTCATCTTTTGTGTGAATATACAATTTAAAATTTGGGTTAAAATCAACCTCTTTACTACCAATTTGAATAACTTCACGTCCATTTCCAATAAGTATGACATCTTTTCCAATTAATCTATTGATGCTTGGATCGTAATATTCACCATCTTGAATCAAAATAGAACCCCCAAATTTAACACAAGTTTCCAACTGATTAAGGAATCCTTTCTCTAGAAAACTCGTAATTACTAATGATTTTTCGAATTTTTTCAAGAAGTTTATCATTTGACATGTTGGATCTATTAGTAAAGAAAATGCTGTGTTGTATGATGAGTTCATAATGCAAACGTTTTCAATGAACTGGTTGTCATTGGGCAAATCTAGTTTTTGCCATTCCAAAATTTGCTCAGGACTTGCCATTTCAATGGCTCTAAAATTAACGTCAAAACTGATATTTGAATCAGACAAGTGTAAGGTCAAATGTTTAAGCAGTTCAATTCTTTTTGTTTCCACTAAACTCCCACAACATGTTATGAAAACTGCTCCTAAAATGCAATCGCCAATTATAAACGCACGCTCTTTTTTGAATTTGTCAACATTGGAAGTCCATCTTGATCGTTCAGCTTTTAAGCTTTCAAGCAACTTAGTACTTCTGCTAACTTTTAATTCAACATCCTTCATTTCTGTTTTTATTGTTTCAGTTTGTCTAATGACTTCACTGTATCGCGTCTTGTACTCTTCAACCTCGGCTTTCAAATCTTTAATCATACCTTCAATTGCAGCCAACTTACTTTTGCTGTCAACTAGCTCCAGTTCAAGTCGTTTTAGCTCTTGCCGCAAAGGCTCAACCTTGGAATTTATAGTTGCAAACCGCAGTTGAGCTTTCACCCACATCAATAAAGGACCTAAAGCCTTGGATGCTCTGTTAGCTGAGTCATAATTATAGTTAGGTTTATTCAAAAAGTTTGCATCCATAAACTCAATAGTTATAGCGTCAAGTTGCGTTTCACTATTGTAGTTAACAATACTCGTAATAAAGTCGTCTTGTCTTATAACCTGCTGTACATCACTCCAGCTCTCTACTTGATACCCTAGAAGAATACAGACCGATTCTAAAACCATTTTAATTGTCTCTGGAGGATTTCTCATTGCTCTCATCTCTGTTAAGTGCTGTTTTTTAATATTCTTGACACCTTGTTGAGCTTCATAAACTAAAGGTTCAACTTCTTCGAGTTCTTTCATGGCTAAATCCCTTTTTGTCCTAATCTTTTCTTCTTGTTTAGCGAAAAGCTTTCTCATTTCAATCGACATATCCTGTTTTCTTTCCGATTCATTCTGGTCCATGATCATCTTATCTAAAACTAGTCGAGCATCTTTCTCTTTATCACCTAATTCTATTCTTTTTTGCTTTAATATTTGCGTTAGGTTTTTTACTGTTAGCACAGCTTCCTTCATTTTATCTAAACCATTGATAGTATGATTTTGCCTCTTCTGTATATCAGTTTCTTTATTTGTGAACATTTTTACAAAAGCTTTTATCATAGCCAAAAATGAAACTGAATGCATGTCCAAGTCGATTCCTAGAGTAGAGGAGACATTTTGAATATTGATGAAAATTTCGGCAACAATTTCATGAATGGCTACGCTTTTCTTGTTTTGAGCATAAACCTCAAAAGGCAACCTCCCGAGTATTTTTAAAGCTATCTGTCTTTGCGTGATTTCATTCCAATCTCCCATCCAATTGATAACACATCTATTCATCAAAGCATTAGACTGTGTAGGCCTTGATGCGTCAATTGAATAAGGATCACTCAATGTAAAGACAACATGAAAATTATTAGCTATTTCGGATCTAAACCATGAATATAGTTCTTCATTCGATTCTAACATAAACCCTGCTTCTTTGGATGTTTTATAGCATGCTTTCATCAAAGATTCAAGTTCTTCTCCCTCAAACAATCCAGGCACTTCTGCGTTAGCCAACAAAGTGTTCATTCTTTCTAAAAATGTTGTCTCTAAAATCGTCGATTCGTCGATTAGAAAACATATTTTTTCGTTAGAGACTCCGGATCTCCATAAAAGAGACTTTAATGTTTCATCAAAATTTGCCAAAGAATAATTTCTTGAAACATTCAACTGATATGTTTTAATTGAATTCATCCATGCTACAAATTTGACAAGTGTACTTTTACCACTTCCACTATTTCCGATCAACATTAGATGTCCCTGACTATTTTTTAAGACTCTATCAATTCTTAAAGCATGATCTAATAAATTATCGTAGAGAATGATCTGAGTATTACATTCCTCTTCACTGAAAATATCAATTTTTTGCTTCAAAAACTTTTTTAATGTCTCTTTGTCTACCGGTTCATAATCATAGGTCAGCCAATCAGAGTACAAAATAGGCATTTGTAACGTTTTTTCTAGATTAATATAAGGAAACTGCTCAATTGCAACAGCCTTTATTATGTTCAGTACATGGTTTCGATCATGTTCTGTAGTTAATTTATCAAAAAAAAGCCTTAGCCCCTCATGTGCCCATAATCTTATCAAATTTTCAAGAGTTGACGTCGTCAACGCTTTCAAACCATGGAAAAGACCACGGACCCATCTCGTTAATTCTCTGGGAGAGGAAATATAATGTGGCTTATCTGTCTCACAAAATTGCTTTCTATATTTCTCATATACATTAAGCATTCCTTCGGTGATAGAATCAACATATCCTAGTAGTTCAGGCACACACTTTAATATGGCGGAATTAAATACAGTGTAAACTTGTTTTAATGATTCTTTACTTGGATAATCAACCATGACAACATCACATTTGTTTTGAAGTCTTTCACTCAATTTATGGCGCGTGATACCATCTGGTGGATTACAAGCTCCCACAAATTGAATGTTTAACAAACTAACCCATTCTCTCTTTTTTGGATGCCAAAACCCTTTATTAACAACTAGACCACGTAAAAATGAAATCACTATCTGCGATTCATATTTATCCTGTTGTGGCAAGTTTAACTCGTCGCAGAAAATTACAATCCATCTACCAGTAACTGATGGTTTCATTAATAAACCAGTGAGAGATTTTTGGTATGTTGTGCTTTGTTCCAATGAGTTTATCACTAATTCTGGCATTGTTTCCTTTGAAAAGTTTAAAGTAATTAATGAAAACTCTTTTGATTTCCTTAAAGACGATAAAAGTAACATTGTTTTACCTGCACCAGGAGGACCGCATAAAATTAACGGTTTCCTTCTTTTCAAAATTTTGAACATATGATTCTCGTAGGTGATTGTGTCTACTGTTGGTATAACAACATCGGGATTTGTCACCATGTGAGGATCAATTATTTCATGAGGAGCTGTGCCAGTAAATGGCATCCATGTAGATGTCTCGACTGAAACCTCATTATACATGATAGATTGCTCTAACTGATTTAACTCCGCTGAAAATTGGGGGATCGTTTTCAAATCTTGCTCAAAACTCATTCTATCGGTATGACTGAATGCACCTGCAAATGACCAAAATACAGATAGTATTACTTTCTTCTCAAAATATTTTGAATAATCGACATGAGCTAAATATGTGTTTTCGATAACATATTGTAGTAGTACTGTCAAAGCATCTCTCAGTAGCACGCAAAAAGTAGACCACTTATTTTCGTCTGCAGAATTTAAAACATCTGGATATTTATGTGCCAAAGCGGCAATTTGAGAAATAGTTGGTTTTGGCAACATTTTATTAACTATTGACTTGAGAATATGTTTATATTCTGATACAGTAACGTTCTGTGGTAATAATTTTTCGTCATAAAACTCCTCATCTTGTATTCTATTATTAAATAAAGCAAACAACTGATTATTGAGATAATCAAAGTAACTGAAAATATCATCTTCAAACCAGATGATACCACATCTGCTAATAGTAGCTGGTGTCGCATGTTTCAAGCTGTCTACTTCAAAAACAATTCTCACATTTCCTGGAATATCTAATCGCTCACCATCTGGTAATGTTAGTAACTTATTGTCATCGAGCACACTGTTCAAGTTTTCTACCCATTCAGGGTCCACTTCGCAATCAAATTTTATCCAAATATTTTTGTTGTTTTCTCCCCGTAAAGATTCATTGGCTCTTCTGATAATAGAAGTAAAAATTCCATCAGTCCATTCACGTGTTGTATAATCCAAGGTACCAAACAATGACTCTTTGCTCAAAACTTTAGCATTTATGGTGAAACATAAATTCTCTTTTCTTGTGACGACATTAATTGCTTTGAGCACGCAGTCAAAAATAGAAGTTTTACCGGACCCTGACTTTCCCACAAGGATAAAACCATGATTCAATTTTTGGATTTCAAAAACTTGGATTGCTTTTAGCACCCATTCTTCAGAAACAAAAAGCCCAAAATCAATTGCAATTTCCCGCAACATACTTTCTAGAAAAATATCTGGTAATACAGTAGCATACCCAGGAAAGACTTGTTGTAAAGCAGAATCGAACATTTCTTTATCTACTTTAACAATCTTTGGCAATACAACATTGTAAAGACTTTGGATGACAAGCACTTGTTCGTTTATATTTATAGGATTATCTTTCAGTGCTTTTCTTTTGAGTTTACCACATGTTATCAAGACAGATTTGATGGAACGTAAACCAAAATCGTAATGAATTTGAGGAGAACAGTTAGCTGATAAAAGTTCATAAAAATGAACGATTTTTTCTCCTAAAAAGCTGGCATTTGAAAAGCCTTGGGTATTGAAAAGAACTTCTGCAATTGTTTTGCTGTCAGGTTTAGACATAGTGAAAGTAATATATTTGTTTTTAAGATTATCTGGAAGAGCTGATCTACCCTCGTAATTAGGATTATTTGTTATGAAAATTCCTGTTTCTTTGGAGACAATAATTGATCGATTTAACAATTCAATGGCTTTTGACTCATTGCTGGCTAAACCACTCTCAATCTTCTCGATTTGTGTTGACATAGCCGAGAGAATGTTTTTTTCTAGACGATTGAACTCATCAAAGCATCCCCATGCTCCAACGCATGAAATACCTATAAGAATTCTACTGACAGCCTCGTAGTCAAAAGAGTCATCACAGCAAAAAACAAAAACCATTTTTCCAAGGTTACGACCAAGTGCTTTAATAGACTCTGTTTTTCCTGTACCTGCAGGACCTATAAGAAGAGAACCTAGGTGTTGATTCATAGATTCTGTCATTGAAACAAAAGCTGATTCAATCAATGGCGTGTATGCCAATTTCCTTTTAACACCTAAATATTCAAAACCATAAGTTAAGGTGCTATTACCTTGTTTGACTATAACTTTACTTAAACCGTTAGTCTTTGCAAAATAAAATTTCTGCTGTGCAAACCAAACATAATTCTTTTGTTGTTTTTCTGGATTGGAACTTAATTTATCGATAAGCGTTTTATAGTGAATAAGCTCAATAATGATGTTTTCAATTTTTACTCGGTCGACATTCTCATGACTAGTAAATAACGAATCACTAAGTGCTTGCAAAGCAGTTGTTATGAAGTTCACGACTTCATCAAAAGAACTCATCTGTCTTGCCATCTCAATCTCATTTGTTAAAAAAACTTGCAAAGCCAAGCAATTGACTTGATCCAAATACTTTTGACAGAAAGGAAGCAAAACATGTTTTAAACTTCCATTTTTGTAGCATGTTGTGAATTCTGTGTATGCTTCCAAGAATTTATTTGAAAGCGTGCTGGTAATTTCCTTTTCCAGCGAATTTAAAATTTTACATAATCCATCGTTCTTGATAAGGGAAACAGGAGTATCAAATAGTAAAAGTTCAGACTCAGATGAAAGAGCACCCTCAATCAGTAGTGAATTTTGGTTGAATTTTAATGATTCTATACCAATAAACATACTTTTAATGTGTTTGGAAATAATATTCAGGTCTTTTGGATTTCCTACTAATTCTAATAAATCATCATTCCCAACAAAGTAAAATCTTGGAAAACTGTCTCTCTGTTTTTCTAGGTAAACGATTAGAGCTGTCTTTACTTTAACTAAAGTTTTCAAAATCTTTGTCAACACTTGTTCGATGCTAGGTATGTTTAAAATATCTGAAACCAAGCCATGTTGAGAAAGACTCTTTGTTAAATGTCTCAGTTCTAGGTTAACATTGTCAAACCTATTAGTTTCAATCGGCATAATACTTTTAATTGTTGTATTTTCATTAAAGGTACCGTACAAATGAACCCATTGTTTTTGGCAATCAACCCATATGTTCAACACCGAAAAAATTCTATCCAACCTTTTTTGCATTGCATTTGTTCTTTTTGAAAAACTGGAGAAATAAGGAGAAGATTTAACTGATGCAATAACGTTGAGATCGTCCGTTAAATATTGGAATATGGTGTCCCAACCTGTAATTATCATTTCTTGGCCAAATTCAATCAAATTAAACGTAGTTGTTTTCCATCTAGCACTTACGGAATTTATTGAATTTTCAATGAGCATCTCTGATTGAGCCCTTTGAATGACATTCTGTATATATTTTTCATGAACTAATGGTTTCAAAGCAAAAATGTCACCAGTTGTCAAAGGGGTTTGGTACAATTTCTTGCCTAAAGCATCAAATATCTCTTTCAAATGGTGTCCTTTAATTGCATCTTCTTTCAACAATACAAGAATAGGTATAGCTCTAAGAGAATCCTTGACATATGATTGTATTTTTTGAAATGCAGGATATTCTTTGACAGGTGCTAAGACGTTTTGTAAGTCCAAAAGTAATTGCTCAAATTTTTTCCTCAGCTCTGATATGACAACATTTCTCCACTCTACAGAATTAATACTGTTGATAACATTGTTTATCGAAGAAATCGTTCCCCAAATGTTTTTTAAATTGAGAAGTTCAATCATGAGGTCTTCTATGAAAAGCTTATCATCGTTTAGTTGTAACTCTAATAACTTATGCGTATTTTTTAAATGCTTCACTTCTTCAAAAATTCCATTCAATATTTTTTCAAAATTGCCTACTGTTTCCATGGCGTCTGATACTAATGTATCTTCAGAAATGTTCTTGCTTCCCCAGTTAATACGATAATTTTTAATTGAATTAATAATCTTTACTTTTTCACTGTCGACAAAAGAAATAACTAAGCTATAGTTGTCGGCAATAATATTCTTATCCATCTGAACTAATCCATTAATTGAGTCAGTCTCGTTCTGTATTTGATCAAAATAAATCCAATTTTTAGAATTTTTGAATCGGTATTGTTGTAGGCAAAAGTGACTAGCTTTCACTGTTTTAATATTATGAGCCGCTTTATCGACTGTTTCTAAAGTTTGCTTTAATATTGAAAGAGACAAAATTGTTTTAGAAGATAAGGGCAATTGAATCAGGTTTGCAGCAAGTTTATCTCGAATGATTTCTAGTTCGTGAACTAGCGTATTGGTTTTGCGTTCAACAACTGAGGAAAACTTTTTAAGGATTTTATGTTGCCAAACTTCATACTGAGAGTACATTCTACCCTGTGTTTGTGAGTGATCAAATATAACTAACCCAAATCTGTTATTAGTTTCAATAGTTTCAAGGTTATTCCTTATTTGTTTGAGTCTGTTAACAAAAGAAAGCCATTCAGCTAAATCTTCATTCAGTTTAACACATAGTTCATCAATATCAAAACTCCAAATACTTTCTAATAACAACCACTGATCGTAATACAAGTTAATTTTATTAAATGTATTCAAAAGTAGCTTTAGAGCAACAATATACTCATCCAAAGAGTCAATTTCAGAGAAGGTAAAGTAAAACTGATCCGATTGCTGCAGTGTGTGAGATATCTTTCGTTGATTACATAGTCCGTTGAAAAATGAGTTTAAAAGATTAACGAAGAACTCCTTACTACTCTGTGGAAGTGGTGATATGGTAATGGTGGAACCTTTGACAAGTATGTAATGTTTCCTCAATGGAAAAGATTGGATCTTTAATGTGTCATGCTGCCATTGATTTGTGAAGTCAGAAAGTAATAGTTTGTACTTGCCCAGAAGAATCTCTTTAATATTTTTATTTAGTGAGTTAATAAATTCCTCTAAGCTAGGATATAACCCAATTAGCATTGTATTCACAATATGTTGAATTTTCATAATTTCTGAATGAATGGTTGCTGAATCAAATTGACATGAAACTAAATTTTTGAGGACAGTAAATAATTGAATTTTAATGAGTTTCAATTTTTGAGTATGGTCAACACAGCCTAAAAGTAATGTAGAAAGTGAATCAATATGGGTAACAACTTCAGTCCTCTCAGCGTCGGCATAGCCTGGATCTATAAATTGGTTAGCGATGAAAATATCCCTCCAAGTTTTGTTACTTATTATTTCAATTGATTTCAGTGCTTCTGTAAGACTTGGCAATATGAGCATTTCCATGTTTCCCAAAATAGATGATGTTGTGATACAATAATTTAAACTGTTTATTGTGTCTTTCAATGAAATAGCATAATGACCAACTTGCTCTAGTTTGAAAATAAATTGTTTATTTATTTTTTCATGGACATCAAATTCGAGCCAATTCAAACAGTAGTACTCATCAATCAAATTCTTATCAATTTCATCCAAATTCACTATAATTTGCCACCCATTTTCATCCTGGTGACACAACAAAATAGGCTCTTTATCTATAGATGTCTGTAATTTTGTGCCGAACTTTTTAGTCCAGTTATCTATAAACTCAGAGACATTGAGCTCATTAATAATTTGAGTAATTTTGTTTGAGAATCGTTTACCTTCTGGATAGTGTTCCCAATCTGATGATAACAGCAATTCCAATCTGCTGCTCACTTTAGACAAAGAAATCATTGCTTGCCTAGCAAACACCATCTTGGCCGACGTTAAAGGAACTCCTCGATCCTGAATTATAGAAGTGAGAAATTGCGCATTTTTCAGTTGATTTTCAATTGTCACTAAATTTGCTTCAATGCTGGACAGAAGTTTAGCATGAAATGGGATTAATGAAACCCTTATATTTGGGTAAGTCAGCAAATAGTGGTAGTTTTCTAGTATAATAAACACTTCATTGTCATGATTCATGGCTGTTTCAATTATCCCTTTTAATGCATGAATGAGGCTTTTCTCTAATGCATAAGAAGCTTCAGTGAATTTTTTTTTGAACTGAACAAACACCGAGTCATCACCAGACAGTATATATTTGACATCCGTGTTACATAAAGAAAACTGGCTACTTTGTAGATCATTCAAGATGCGTTGGTGATTTTCAAGCGAAAGTTTGTTTGCATACTGCGAAGATAAAAACATGGTTGTAGCTTTCGTTAAAGCCTCAAAAGATTTTTTCATTTCAGATAAACTTTGGAGATGATTTTTGATTGAAGTAAATCCAACAATTTTGAATGGGGCAAAACCAGTACCTCGTTTCCGCTGCTGTTCTCTTGCGATATTAATGAATGATCTCAAATGATCGTCAAGCTTTCCTATTATTAAAAAGCTTTGCTGTTCGGTCTTTTCAAATGCCTCATATTGTTGATTCAAATAGGCCTCAGCTGATAGCAAATCTAAAAATTTGACTTTAATATCTGATATTAATAACTGAACCAAATCAATGGCACTTGAAACAGGATATGAAAAAGTTCTAAGTTTTTTCAGGTATAAAAATAATTTTTCAATGCTAATATGCAAAGAATCTAGATCTTTTGCATTGTATATCTCTTTGTATGGTAAATCTTTTAAAAATTGCGAGTTTTTAGTTGCTTGAGCTATCGAATCTTTGACGATACTTAGTGATAATAAGGAAATAGCTCTTTGTGATCTTTTATGTTTTTGTAAATACGTGATCACGATTGTGACCTCTGCAGACTGCAACTGTTGATAAATGGCATTCAATGTTTCTGATTTGGTGACCCAAAAATTTATTTCGTCACAAACAGATGCATCTGCTATGTTGTGAGATAAATGAACTATTGCATCTGTTTGTGATACCCATGACCTGACTATTGATTCAACAGAATTTAATATGCTAGCACTTGCCTCCAGCCTATCAGTTTTTATCAAATCCAATATATGCTCTGGTATAGACGACAACAAATTGGGTGTTTGAATAGACTGATATATTTGATGCAATGATCCAATTGCGCCTGCAAAGGCTTTTTTGATATTTGAGATTGTACTATCAGTGAGTTCTCCCAAAGATCCATTATCGTACAAGATATCAAGATATGAATTTATATTGAAATTGATTAAGGATTTTAAGGTGTCAATATTTTCAGTAAGATCCGAGTTTCGTGGTTTAATTGGAATTGTGATCGTTATGATGTTTTCTTTAATATCATTTGCTGAAAAGGTGTGCTTTCTCTTGAAAAAAGCCAGAATGTAAGTGCAAGTTTGAACAGGCAACTCCAGCAAATTTTGTGACAGAATAACTTAAACAATGTTAGAAATTTGTTTTCATAAAGCAAAAATGTTGAAATCAATACATACGTTCTTTATCGTCATCTAGAATGACAAACATTGATTCTTGGTTTTTGTGTAAAAATTGATGCAAGCACATTTCGGATTGGGTATTCATAAGCGGTGTAAATCCCAGTACATTTTGTGAAGTTGTGGATACAAGCTGCCAGAGCTCATTGTAAATCTGCTCCTCATTCTCCATCTCTAAACCTGCTTTTCAACGTTAACTCTAGTGTTGATGAAGATACGAAGCTCATTTAGCAAATGTAAACATGAACAAAAAAAATTTGATGGCGTTGATGCTCATGCTCATTAACTTGACGTTTTCATCTATACAAAAAAACCTATATATTGTTTCGTACGAACTATTCAGATACCCATTCTTTTTGCAAATCGTAATAAAAGCCACTCATCATAATGTGCTTAACGCTAGGTTGCAATTCTTTGATTGCCTTGACATAATCTTTTAAAAAGTGATCAACAACAATGGATAGAGGATTGAAAGCGGTGGCATCAATTCCACATTCAACAGAATCATTTATATGCACAATTTCAGCATCTAGACGATGAAAATCCCAATATTTAACAAGCTTAGGATATTTGTAAATAAACATATCGCAATTTTCAACAATCCGTTCACCCATAGTTTTACCAACATTACCAAACAAGAAAGATGTGAACATATCAACAAATTTACCACCGTACTCAGAGAAATACTGGTGATTTTGAACGTAAGCGTCAAAAATATCCGTGTAATCTTTGCACTGTGTACATTGACACGTGTTGTTCCATAAAAGATCTGACATCAACTGTTCATAACATGCCACTGATTGCATAAGGGTAGGTGCAATTAGAGTGTGTAAAGAAGTCAAAAGGGGAATTACATTTTTGTACATTTCAATTCTGTGCAAATAGTTTCCCTCAAACCCTCCAACACAATTGAAATCAGTTGGGTAGCAATGCCTTATCGAAAGCGTCTTGAGATTATTAACATTTAAAATTGATTTGAGAAGTTGGGTGATATCAAAGTCAAACTTTTCAGAGTAATTGTGATCACGTTGCGTCGTTTTTTGAACAATAGAGAGGCTAATCAAATTCAATTCCTTCAACTTCAAAGAGCTCACGAACTCGTCAAAACAACGGCACACTAGTTCATCACATCCAATATCTAACTCTAGCCTTTTCAGTTTGGTATGATCAATCTGACCCCAAATATCCTCTGCATATCTGTTGCACTCTAATGTTGTTTCACTTGAACTATGATAATGAATCAATTTCAAGTTTTTAAAGTTGAAAGTCCAGTTTGGATTAGACAATAAATATTTAAGAACTGAAACTTGTGACAGTTCGTCTTGGAAGACTAGGGTCTCAATGGTGGAAAAGAAGCTATGCAATTTGCTGTCATTAAGCTCAAAGAAATCAAGATTCATTCCATCACTTGACAAAAATAACTCTTTAACACTATTGTTTAAAATTTTAGGGAATGATGATAGCTGCTGAATATGCACATTTTGCAATGAAGGCATAATTATTTCATCTGGAAGCGTGTTGAGTGCCGCTAAGCTAGAAATGGAAGGACAATTGTCTTTTAAAAAGTCTAATAACTCCGGAATAACAATATCAGAAGGATAATGACGGTTTCTGTCACTTTTGAAATCGTAAACGATTACATCGTTTATCATCTTGCACAAATCGGAGTTGACTTGTAAAGATTGTAGAAACACCTGCTGACGTGAGATGAACACCCTGGCATTTAAATCTGTTGTTGCCATTGGTGTGTTTAAGTATCCTATCACTGTGTATCTAGCATCTCTGTAACTTGACGAACTAGAGCTCAAAGCTGCTGGCGTGATCATGATTTTTTCATACAAAATTGGCTGAACTAACTCATAAAAGTGAAAACTGGTATACATCCAGTTAACCTTTGCTTGCTGGTGTAGGAACCCTGCCACTCTTTGTATAACTTCCTTTGGTAGTTGATCTAGTGCAATTGTCATGAAGAAGTAACCCAACAAAAGATCAAGATATACTTTTTTTCAGCTCATCTCTACACGACATAAAGCTACGAGATTTGGGACAACATTTTTCAGCTGTAAAAACTGAAATAAATAATAGAGGGAAGATTAAGGAACAAGGAGGTTAGTAAGGAACCTTTACAAATAATGGAAACGGCTGAGTACCAATATGAGTCAGCTTATAAAGCAAAGTACAAAATTGGAAAAATTCACATAAATGAATTAGTTCATGTAAAGATCATAGTTACTGCAATCTGTGCAATATTTGAGGAAGGAATCTTCAAACACTAAATGTTCAAGTAAGAATTGACATTCACTCATTTAGTATATTTTGTGCAGTAATTGCATCAAAGATATCTTTATAAAGAAACAGAATCCAACTCTGCTAGATAAAATAACCATGCGTTTTCCTTGCCTGCTCTTCTACGTATGGCTTCACTCTACAGATTACAAGTTAACTACTTGGACACAAAATTTTCAAAAGATTAGCGGTAATGATAGCTCTTATTTTAACTGAACCAATACTGACAAGACCATTCAAAGCTACAAGTAGGGTATCGTGAAAATTCAATTGTTGTAGCCATAGCCATCGTAACCTTCGTTAGATTAGGTGATAACGTCTTTGAGTGAAGGCCTAGGAAAGGGATTACTCTTCAAGTCGCATATCTGCATTATTGGCTTCAATTAAGGGCGAACTTTGTCAAGCTCACGTGACTTTGTGAAATGGACATTTTCATGAACAAAAAGGTCTTCTAAAAGTATTCCAAAGACAACTGCAAAGGAACAGTGACTTTAACCGCTGGTGCTCAAATGGATGGATATATTACAAAGTCTTAGGTGAGCAATATTAAATATGAAAGTAAACATGGTCAACAAATTCACTTTGAGCTTGTTCAATGAGATTCCTATCAGGTCAAAGTTCATAAAGCCACTCTAATTGTTATTCGTTTGCAGATACCGCATCAAAATGTTATTTACACCAATTTGCGGTAACATGAAACTATCAAGTTCATTGAAGTTTATCCAGCCTACAATTCTTGGATAGTGCACCCACATTAAAGAAGATGACCTCTACTCAGAATGAAGATGACTTTATGCAGAAACTAGATTATACTGCCTGTGCATTTAAATGGCGCTGGACATGAAACGTTTGATGTTGGATGATAAGAACTGTCAAAGCTGGTTTGTTCTTTCAAAATGAGACGGTGAGTCAAAATCTGAAAATCTTAAAAGTGGATTTGAAGAGGGAATTTTTCATTTTCTGATAACGAATAGAAGCAGTTCTTTATTCACGAAATGGAAGCTACTAAAGTCCTAAACATTCAATCCCATGTGGTTCATGGGTATGTGGGCAATAAAGCCACCACATTCCCATTGCAAATGCTCAATTGGGATGTCGATGTGCTAAACACGGTCAATTTTTCAAATCACACAGGTTACGGTTCATGGACTGGTACGTGTACAACGCCAGAAGAGCTGAATAACATATACAAGGGTTTGAAAAAAATCGGCTTGGAATATGACGCACTTCTAACTGGTTATGTTTTCGGTAGTGAAGCCTTGAGAAGTGTTGGTGAAATCTGCATTGATATAAAGAAAAAATCCAAAAAGGATGTTCTCTGGGTTTTAGACCCTGTGATGGGAGACGAAGGTGAAATGTACGTTAGTGAAGATGTGGTTCCTGTTTATCGAGATATACTTGAGTCTGGTCTTGTCGATATTGTCACACCTAATCAATTCGAGTTGGAGATCTTGCTGGGTACGAAAATCAACAGCATAGAGGATTTGAAAACTGCATTGAAGATATTTCACGACAAATACCAAGTTAACCATGTTGTGTTGTCATCATTAGATAAGAAAACAGTTAAGGAGATTTCTGGTGATGATGAGACCATCCTGTGCTGTGTTTCTAGCAACGATGAGCAGCTAGTGTATTTCAAGATTCAACATGTTGGAGGTTATTTTGTTGGAGTTGGTGATTTATTTTCCGCATTACTGCTAGACAGGTTTTATCACACCAAGAACATCA
Source organism: Saturnispora serradocipensis (assembly GCA_030570415.1). Classification (NCBI taxonomy): domain Eukaryota; kingdom Fungi; phylum Ascomycota; class Pichiomycetes; order Pichiales; family Pichiaceae; genus Saturnispora; species Saturnispora serradocipensis. Next base: position 251,465 of record JAJLVS010000014.1, on the reverse strand, counting down.
CTCAATCAACGAACGAAGTGCTCAGTGTCATGAAAAGAGTATTGAATATCACTGCTTCCATGAGTAACTTCAAGGGAATCATAGGTGATGCAAATATGAAAGACTGCGAACTGCGAATTATCGAGTGTAAAAATGTTTACCATGAGCACGTTCAAGATTACAAAGAACACCTTGCTTAGTATATAGTTATGTTTAGACGCGAACAACATCACCACCATAATCTTCGTCGTCTGAAGTTAGTATGTGATTCAGATCAATGGGATGGTCTTCTGCTTCTTCTTCTTCTTTAAGTTGATCCAAAAGAGTCCCCTTAAGTTTCTTTTCAACATTCAAGTTGTTCAAGTGATCCAAATCGAAATCGACAGAGTATTCAAACTGCTTTTCGTCAACGAGTTCATCGGTTTCTTCTGCTTCACGTTTTTCGAATATCTGGGCTAACATTTCCTGCCCGATTTGGATGTCCTTCTTGATCTTGGCACCCCATAGTTCCTTCCCTCTGGTGAGGAGACCATTGCTTGTTGTTTGCAAGTTGTTTGTAAACTGATTCAAGCTTTTCCCTAGCGGCGTTTTGTTGAATGCGTCTGTGTTGGCTGTATTGAAGTTCAGTATGGAAGTTGATTTCCTGATAGAGGTCTTCAAATCTAAAGCTGGCGCTGATTCCTGTTCCACGTTGTTTGCGCTTTGGACCGTTTCTCTGTATTGAAGCTCCAAATGGGATAGTTGGTCCTCGGCCACCTTAAGCTGTTCCTTCAGCTCCAGGATCTGCCTTTGCTTTGATGCCATGGCAAAGAGCAACTCGTCTTCCGACGTTTCTAATTTAGGCTTGTTGCTTTCCTCGTTGATTGGGACATAAATAGGTAGCTGGTGGTCTGCCAATGGCAAGGTTGTTGCTTCTGTTGCAGCGCCATCATTTTCTAACCCATCTGGCTTCTTGATAGAGAACTTGATTAATCCAGTCGACTCACTGATGATTCTCTCTTTTATCGGTTTAAGATTACTGTTATCGCATGGTAGTTTATTTAGATTATTTGGTTGCAGTATGGAAAGCGATTTTCTCTTCGCTAGTTTAGTGGGTGAAGACGTATTGGACATCCTGCGTGCTACAAGAGAACCAACACCTACATCGTTTACCCTTCTCTATTCTTCTCTTCACCTTTTTGAGTGTTCTGCTCGCCCAAATAGGAAACCTGATCGATTTCCTCATTGGGTAAAAGATCAACACTTCGTACACGGTAGACAAAATGTTCGTTACAGCGTTTGTTAAACCTGCAACCACGTTGCGGTATTAAGTGATTGGACTCTATTAAACCAGATAGTTGATTTCACACTTCAGATTTTATTATGAACCATTTCCATATCCACCTTAAATATCGCAAGGACAATTTCAGTTTCAACTAAAATTTCTTCATTTTGTTCTATCTCTTATGTCACTGTAAATTTAATATTCCTTAGTGGTGACAGGGGACCCCTTTGCTACCCTTAAAGCTTAGTGCACCGTCCCAATTCGTCTCTACCCCACTCCTTGACTCCCTGATGTGAATCCACAACTGAGGTGCACTCTAAGCCTTCACTTCACAATCTCAAACAACGTAAAACAATCATCACAATAGCTGCTAGTGGAGCCTTTGCTATCGATTATGTAGTGTTGAGCTGGTTCAAATCACTTATCACGTGACTGTTTTACCTTATAATTGTGGCTTTTACGGGCTTTCAGATTTGAAATCTGACAAAGTTGCGCCACAGTTCAAGGGTCCTCACAACGTCTATTACACCATCGATTTGTTTTAAATAGGTTGCAGAATCCGCCATGAGTGGATGGAAAGAGAGGAGTGTAGTATCAAAAGATAAAATAAAATGGTGACCCCACATGGAGGAGTTTTACAGGATTTAATTGCGAGAGACAGCGGCAAGAAGGAACAGCTTCTTGCAGAAGCTGCGACCTTACCATCGCTAGTTCTCTCTGACAGACAAGTTTGCGATTTGGAGTTGATCTTGAACGGTGGTTTTTCCCCATTGACTGGGTTCAACAACCAAGAAGACTACGAAGGCATCAAACACAATTTGAGACTTGCAGACGGCACCATCTGGCCAATCCCAATTGCGCTGGATGTTTTTGAAGAGACTGCCAAGACTTTGAAGGCTGGCGACAGAATTGTGCTGAGAGACCCAAGAGACGACGCTGCTCTTGCCATCATCACCGTTGAAGATGTTTACAAGGTTGACAAGGAGGACGAAATCAAGCACGTCTTCAGAGGCGAACCAGACCACGTGGCTGCTAGATACCTTGTTGATGTTGCTGGTGACTACTACGTTGGTGGTGAAGTTGACGCCATTGCGCTCCCAGTTCACTACGATTATGTTGACATTAGAAGAACACCTGCCCAGCTTAGAGCTGACTTTGAAGCCAAGAACTGGAACAAGGTCGTTGCCTTTCAAACCAGAAACCCAATGCACAGAGCTCACAGAGAACTTACTGTCAGAGCTGCCAGAGAACAGCTTGCTAACGTTCTTATCCACCCAGTCGTTGGTATGACCAAGGCCGGTGACATTGACCACCACACTAGAGTAAAGGTATACAAGGAGATCATCAAGAAGTATCCAAACGGTATGGCTGAACTATCACTTCTCCCAATCGCCATGAGAATGGCAGGTGACAGAGAAGCTGTCTGGCACGGTATCATTAGAAAGAACTACGGTAGTACCCATTTCATTGTTGGTAGATCACACGCTTGCCAAGGTGCTGTCAGAAGACGCTTCCTTGAAAAGGCACCAGTTGATGCCAACTCCGAATCCAACTCCGAGTCTGAAAAATTAGTCGAAGTTTACAGAGATGCTGACATCTATGGTCCTTACGATGCCCAAGAGCTTTTTGTCAAGTACGAAAAGGAGCTTGGCATCAAGATGGTTCCATTCAAGATGGTCACTTATCTTCCAGAGGAAGATAGATACTCCCCAATCGATGCTGTCCCGGCTGGTACGAAGACTGCCTCTATTTCAGGTACTCAATTGAGAAAGGCCTTGAAAGAAGGTACCGACATCCCAGACTGGTTCTCCTACAACGAGGTCGTCAAGATCTTGAGAACCGCGCATCCTCCAAGACCTCTCCAAGGTTTTGCAATTTACTTAAATGGTTTGAAGCACTCTGGTATCCGTGCTTTCTCTTATGCTCTGCAATCCACTTTCAATCAATTCGACGGTGGTAGAAATATCACTTTGATTGATGACAACTCACTTGACAGAAGCGCTTTGCCATTTGTTGTTCCTGAATTAGTTAGATCTGGTGCTGGTGTCATCATTGCTAACTCCAAGGACATTCCATCTGCAGAACAATTTTCTAAGCTCAAGGCTGCTACCGCTAAGGCCGGTTCCTTTTTAACTGTGAACATCGAAACTCCATTGGAATCTACGAAGGCCAAGGACAGAGACAGCTACTATGAAACTGAAGCTGGTAAGGCTGCTCTTGCTAACTTCGCTCCTCTTAAGGATGCTGAATTTACTGTTGATTTATCTACTCAATCTGGTATTAACGTGGCCATTCAAAAGATCGTCTTGTTTTTGGAAGACCAAGGTTTCTACAAGTTTTAAATAATGATACCTATTTATATCAAAATTTACATTTTAAGAATATTCATCAATTACAAAACAGTAACTATTCACATCTTTTTCGATGGCAATAATTAACCAATTACCAATATTTATCGAAGAAAAGCTAATTACCACACCGTAGCGACAGTATTGGATTCTTCTTCCAGCGTCTTGATTCGTATCGCTTTTCGGAACCAGGAAAAAGGTAAAATAGAATGTATCTCGGTAACTCTCCTATAACTTTCTCATGCTATAAAATGTTATCATGGTCGTTAGTGATCTAAGTCCAATTCTATATATAGTGATCACATCCTGAGCATTCACTCGAATGTATTAAAACGATGTTATCAATGTCAACAAAAAAGTTGATAAATGCTTTTCATTGTAAAAATCAATAACGATGCACATTCATAATTCTTGGTCCGCTCTTACAATACCTTAACACCCTAGTGTCGTTTCCTTATCCTTCTTTCCATTAATACTTTGAAAGCATCTTAAAAATGTGGTGCAAGGATTTTTGTCAACGTCGATCGACGTTGTTTTGATATTTTGTATTTTGACTTTTTGACAAAACTCTTCAACCAATTCCAATATTACTTATACAGCATTGAGTTGTCCTCTGAGTAAGTTTACAAGTGAATAAAGGATGATTGACGATCCCAACCAGTATTATTATGTCAATGGTAAAATTTCGACATGTCGTCGATGCAAGAGAAAGAGAACTCTTGATGAGGACCCACAACATTTGCAATTTAAAACTTGTTACAGGTGCCGTATGATAGAAAGAGATCAAAAGAAGTTCAATCAAGCACGCAGAAAGCTAAATGCAGATGCATCTGCGGGTCATAGATCAACACCTCCAACACACGAGGAAATTGCGCAGTTAGCAGAGTTTTTAAAAACCACAACCAAAGCTGGTACTCCACATAGCAAACCCTCCTTTTCAAGTACTGGTACACCACAGGGGGATATTTCAACGCTAGAGCTGAAACAGTATATTCCAAATGGGCAAGGTAGCGTTGATTTGAGTAAAGTGAATCAATATATTGATCCAACTCTGGCATTGCTCGAGAGTGATCTTTCTGAGGAAAATTGGGAATCACAATTTGAAATGGCTTACAATGAACAACTATTCTCATTTAACATTCTTTCCATCGATCCCAAGCTCAATCCCTTGATGTTAAGCATAGAGCAACAGTCGCTGTTACAACTTTCCTTTTTAGCAAAATATCAACACGAACATAGCTTAACACTGTCTCAACATTCTCTTGCGCCAACAGATGCAAGTTTATGTTTAAGTTGCAAGTGTTCTCTGCCAACTAATAGACTAGCCAAACAGCTTTGCTTAAATTGTGAAAATAAACAGTCAACAATCAAAGACTTTAATTTGTTTCTTACTATTCTCAAGTTGAACTTGACACAAGATATTTACAGGGTAATCTTTGTTACAAATATACCACTAAATGAACTGGTTAAATCTTCAATGTCTCATGATAAATCAAAAGATAACATTTTAAAACTACTTTACGAAAAATATGTTCTGCCAATTAATGACACTGCTGGTTCTGAATTTGTTTTGCCGACCTCTGCCGAAAATGATATGGTTGACGAGTCCAAATCCAATCATCTCCAGCATATTACAGGTTTGTCTGGTACTATTTCACCCGCCGCTACAATGACCCCTAGATCTCCCGAAAATTCAACGCCTTCACAGTTTGACACATCTACTGACACACCGTTAGTGTTAAAAAAGATTCTAAAATGTGCCTGTGACAATTCTGTTGAATCATTTTCTGAGGCCTCCATTGACCCTGAAGCATTAGGATTGCAAAATGATGATGACCTAGTGTCTCACAAAATTGAATGCAAATTCTCTCAACTTTGTTTAAGTTACGATTTAAAGAATGGAGATTTTGTGATCTCTTTTTCTCATTCTTGTCATCGTTAGAAACAAAGTATCCACTTTGTTGGCAATGTTTGAGTAAAATTGTTTTCCTAAATTTTCATTTTTGTATATTTAAGCTTATAAAAAATAAAGTGTGTATAAAACAACTCTACAGTTCTTACCTTAATCAACAACATATCCATTGTTTGCTATTAAATTTGGGCTTCCTTTTCGTAAAGTAAAACTGTAGTAGGGTATTGATCCGGATACAGCAATACTTCTAATCTCGGTAACGATTTCCTCTTTTTCATAACCTTTGTTCATTAGAATAGCGGAAAGACCAGCAACTATAGGACTAGCCATTGATGTGCCACTCATAATTTGTTCAGCGTCGTGAGGATATTGATAACTGTAAAGACTTCGCACGTTGACTCCTCCTGCAAAGATATCAACGCATTTACCCCAATTGGAAAAATGAGCAATGTTATCATTGAAGTCGTTTATGGCACCAACTGTAATCACATACGAGGATCCTGCCGGTGAAGATTTACAAGCGTCCTTATTACTATTTCCTGCTGCAGCAACCATTACAAGTCCTGCTTGGTATGCTGATTTAACTGCTGCATCTAAAATTGAACTTTTCACTGAACCCAATGACAAATTGGCAACGGATGGACCACCGTACTCGTTCATATGGTGGACCGCATATTCTAATCCTGCAATAACAGATGATAACGAACCTTGGCCATCTTTATCTAAAACTTTAATTGAATGAATTTGTATTTTCTTTGCAACCCCAAATGACTTTGATCCAATGATACCTGCAACATGCGTTCCGTGACCAACAAAATCAACATTCTTGAGATCATCACTAAAATTAGGTCCAAGTTCTGCCCTCCCTTCAAATTCTGGGTGATCTACATATACTCCTGTGTCGATAACATAAGCACGAACCCCCTCTCCTTGATAGGTATCAGAGTACATATATTCCAGCTCCTGATCTGGTTCAACATGCTCCTCTTGCGAAAGCCGCACTAAGTGTGCGGAAGCACTTTCCTGCGATTCAAATGCACTGATAATTGTGTCTTTAGTTATTGACTCAATTAAGGTGCTATTGGATATTCTATCCACCACCTCTTTTGAGAAGTCACCTACAAAACCCTCAAATTTTCCGAAGGTGAATGTCTTCGTTATTTCTTGTCGCAAATGCTTGAACGTCGTTACACTGTCATCTTGTGTGCAAAGCTTTTCAATAGAATCAGGATCTTTAAGTTGTATTATATACCGTTCTTTCTTTTTGTCACTACCAAAGATTGGAAACGCAAATCCAAGAGCTAAAATATAAAACATGAAAAGTAACTTCATGTTGTTAATTTATAATGTAATAAAAAAGTGTTACAAATGTGTGTAATAATAGCAATGTTGTTTTGCTACTCTACGTAGCCTTTGTAAGATAACAAACTTTCAATCAAGTATAAAAGGTGTAAGTGAAGGGCAAAGTATAAGTCATGCTCAGCATACACTTTCACCAATTTGCCTCACCACTACTACGTGCTATGATACTAAAACTATTAAAAATCAATTAACTTAAAAACAAATACAAAGCGTTATTCAACAATGAATAAAATATAGACAGAGTATAAAGATAAAGTGGGAAAGATACCAAACAAACAAAAAGATATCAAACCTTACTTTAACACATTCCTCACTTCAACAACTTCAAAATTTCATTCTTCTCTTCAGAAGGTAACAAGGACATGATTTCAGCCAAACCTTGAGCAGTGTTTTTCATGTCACTCTTGAACAATTTTGCTAGGGTTTGCTTGACAGCATCACCCTTCAACTTCTTCAATTGAGACTCCAATGACTTGTGATGGTCTTCAATCCACAAGGCGGTTTCTTGATCGTTTTCAACATCTAAGCTTGGTGGGTAAAAGGAGTTTAATCTAGATGTCTTTTCGAGTCTGCTAGAGTTTGGAAGTTGATCACCAATTCTCTTTAACAAATATTCTTCATTAAGTCTTCTTCTGAGTCTCCAGAAAAAGAATCTTCTGGCATCGCACCATTCAATTTCCTTTCTGATAACACCCTTGGCCAACATACGGCCAGATCTGTCATGTAAGTCAGCAAATTGAACAGAAATTTGTTGGTAAATTGGCATTAACTTTTCGTGTCTGATTCTCAATTTCTTTGATAATTCAGCCTTTTCTTCTTCATTCGCAGCGGAATCGACTTTGGCCTTCAGTTGCTTACAAGTTTCATCCAATCTGTTCATGGTTTCAATCAACTTATTTTGTCTGTATTTAATACCAACCATACCCGCTGGTTCCAAAACACCAGCTCTTGATTCCACGTCAGCATACATTTCCATCATGTCATTATTGATAGTAGGATCAACAACAACCCAAGAACCACCTCTCAATTCACCTGTTGGAGGAATGTAAGTGAAAATTGGTTGGTTGTAACCGACTAAAGCATCAACAATAAAAGAACCGTATTTCAAAACTTCATTGTACATATCACGTTGACCACCTGAGAAACCTCTCCAGTTGGCCAGAATCATCAAAGGTAATTGTTCACCATAGTTGAAATCGTTAATGGCTTGAGCGGTCTTGAAAGCAGAGTTTGGATACCAAACTTGACCAGCTTCTTGAACCAGGAATTCAGTAGAATCTGGATTAGCAGGATCCGCAGGGTATAAATTTTCAACCATTCTAGTTTCAACACCAATGACACCCAATGGGATACCACCTAATCTTGCCCTACCAACAACAACACCTCTGGCCCAGCCAGACAAGGTTTCTTGGAATGAACCCTTATCAAATAAACCATATTCAAAGCCATCTTCAGAGTCCTTACCCTCAATCATCCATCTGACATCGTACTGTTCGTTCTTAACAGGTTTGAAGTCGACACTTCTATCCCATTGGTCATCAGAGCTTTCTCTAATAGGAACAGGATTACCTCTCTTAGATGGAACGTAAGACAGCCAATTAATGATCTTTTGGACACCATCCAAGTCATCTGCTGCGGTCAAATGAGAAACACCGTTCTTGTACATGATTTGAGTACCACCCAATTGTAGATTGGACGAGTAAACTTCCCTACCTAACAATTTGTTGATGGCAGGAGCACCAGTAAGAATAATTGGTTGACCTTCAACTTGAATGGCTCTCTCACCCAATCTAACTAAATATGCACCAATACCAACGGATCTGCAAGTGACCAAGGTAATAGTAAAAATGTCCTTGTAAGCTCTAGAAGTGGCACCGGCAATTAAACCTGAACCCTTCAAACATTCAACACCCAAACCATCTTCAGAACCAACAATGGTGGTAATAACGTGTCTAGTTTCACCTTCTTCAACAACCTTTTCGGTAATCACAGCAGAAGATTTGCCAGCCTTTTCTAAGTTAGACATGTCATCATCAGTCAAGTATAAGTAAGAGAAACCCTTTGAAGAATCTGAAGGATCATTCCAACAAACCTTATAGTATGGCAGCAGTTCCTCAGCAATACCAATTCTTGCACCAGAATTAGCAGACAAGTAGATTCTTGGAATACCTAAAGATCTTGCATATTCGGTCACCTTATTGAAGAAATAATCTTCAGCAGGACCAAAAGAACCAATCTTGAAGGTGATATCATTTGCAACAACAACAAATTGTCTGCCTTTTGGATATTCTGGGGTCTTTGCAGTAATAATGAAACCAACCATACCAATGTTGTTTGCACCAGGTTCTCTGTTAACAGCAGTTAGAACGTCAGACTCATCGAGAATCAATTCTTCATAAGAAAAGAATGACTCAGTAACCTTTACAGAAGAATCAAATGCCTTCCAAGAAGCCGCTAAAGCTTGCTTAAACAATTCTGGGAAATCGTAAACATAAGTGGTACCTAATTGATGAGCACGTTGTCTCTTTGGTTGCAACCATTCCTTGGTTGGATAAGGAGTAGAAATTGGTCTCATATGCATTGAACCTGGAATACCAATTGACTTGAAAATCCATTCGCCATGGGCGTTCTTTTCTTCAACATACAAATCAGACTTAACAACATAACCAGAGACATTATTGATCATAGCTCTCAATGGGAATGGAACACCAGTTGCAGCGTCAGTACACATGATTCTAATTTCAGCACCAGTAACTCTCAATCTCCATAATCTTCTACCGAATCTTTCTAAGAAGGAAGCAAAAGCATTTTCAACATCTTCAGGTGTGATGTTGAACACTGCAGAGAAGTTGAGGAAGATATGATTCAAATCAGTGTTGGAAGTGTCAAGAATTTCTAATTCATCAAGAATATCGGAAACCAATCTGTGAGCTTCAGAAATCAAATATTCAGAAGCAGTTATGTCAGATCTGATTGAACCAGTTCTAATAATACCTCTAGTGAAATATCTAGTATCAATACCGGAAGAGTTCTTGGAGTGAGCTTCGTAAACATGGATGTTTCTGTTGTTAGTTGGAATAGACTTAATGTTAAAGTTAGACATCCTTCCTAATTCCAATTGGTAGGCCAAAGCAGGTTCAATGTGTCTGATCATTTCATCTTCTTCATAAACACCAGCGGATGAAACCTTGAAAGTGTAATATTGAGGGTAAGAACCGTCTTTATCACTTAAAACAAATGTCGCTCTTCTGATACCAGCAGATTTCAACTGAGATGCATTGTCATTAATAAATTGTTTCATTTGAGCTAAAATTTCGGCTTGGTTTTCATAACCATCGACGGAGTCAACAACAACATTAATAACATTGACTAATTCAGTGGTATCCTTAGATAGCTTGGTGATGGCTTCCAAAGCAGCGATCAAAGCACCTTCAGCTTCGTCCAAATGTTTAGTAGAAACAAGAGCACCAGTTCTCAAAGGTTGAGTATCATTCTTGTTGATCATGAAGTTCAAATCAGAAACAGATAAAGCCCTGTCCATTGGAGCATTTCTCAAAGATTCAGGAACTGCATTAAAAGATGAGGTTGATAAAGATGGTAATTGAAAGTTCCAAGCAATGGCAGGAGCCTCACCAGAAAGTTCAGGAATAATATGTTTGACTTCCTGAACGGAGTAAGCTCTATAAGCTCTTCTAACGTAAACTTCAGCAGCAGCAGCAGCAACCCAAGTATCATTTGATGATAAGAATGGAGTTAAAACATCGAACAAGGTGTACTTGGAGTCAATGATGTCCTGGATGATGTTCATGTCCGGCAATTTATGTTCAGGAACGCCAGTTTCCGCAAATCTGGTAGAGATAACAGATGATTTCAAGATGTGTTCAAGTTGTTCAGTCCTTTCCTTGATAGAAGGCATTGAACATTGAATCAAAATTTCTCTCGCCTTCAATGTAGCCTTAGCAGTAGCTCTAGTGTCTAATTCAACAATCTTCTTCAATGGAACTCTAAAAGCTTGAACAGCATCTGGAGACACCTTCAAATCGGCCTGATATTGTTCTAAAATGGCAATAATGAAGTTGTTCTTAGAAGCAATTCTGGAGTGAGATAAAGCAATTGAAATGACCTTCGAAAGGTTGTCCTTGTTTTCATCTCTTAATCTTAAAATAACATCTTCTTCTCTAACATTTTCACCAGCAAATAATGATTCAACATCGAAGTATTGAGTTAACAAGTTTGCAAAAACAGCATATTCATGAGCAGATAAACCATGAGAGTATCTATCGGCAATTGAGACCAGTGGGGCAATAACTTGATCGAATAAAACATCAAGGGATTCCTCTTTCTTTGTCTTTTCAAACAAGTTTAAAATTTGTCTTGATGGGAATTCAGCATTTCTCTTCTTAGCTCTTTCAATTAAGTCAGTTAATTGAGAATCCAATTTAGCTGGTAATCTTGAATGAAGAGCAGAAATTTGAGTGTTCCATTCAGAATAAGGTAACTCAGGATTTCTCAAAACGTCAATCAATTTATTCAAAGTGGATTTCATGACAACTTGGTTGTCAAAACCATCCAAAATGGAATTCAAAACCTTCAGAGAGTTTTCAAAGAGGTGAGATGGTTTAGTACCATCAACAATAGGAGCACCTGCGTCTGGTAAAGTACCTTCGTATGGCAAAGCATGTTTAACCTTAGATGGATCATCTAAAGCTAAAATTGCCAAGATGTCACCAGCATTCACTGTAGAACCAGGTTGTTTCAAAACTTGGACATGACCATTTTCAGCAGCAATTAAAGGCATACACATCTTCATAACCTCAACTTCAGCATATGGTTGACCAGCATTAATGTGCTCACCGTCATCAACCAGATACTTAACAAGCTTACCAGGAGAAGGAGTTCTTAATTGAGTTGGATCATTTTCAACTTCCAATAAACAAGTCTTACCATCAACAGATAATCTAGTAGCAGAAACTTCTTCTTTCCAATAAACAGAATGAGATTGACCAGAAAGAGCAACAAGTAAACCACCATCAGAGAGTGATTTAACATTGACAAGGGATCTAGAACCATTAATGAATAGAGTGAATTGTTCTTCAGATGCCTTAGCAACAGTAAACTTGTACTTGACACCTTCATAAATGAATTCAACATTAAAAATAGTTTTCAAAAGATCCTTTGAAGGAACTTGACCTCTTTCTAAGAAATTAGTGTACTCCTTTTTACATTCTTCTGCTTGTAAGAATGCCTTAGTGGCAGCACCACAAACAACAGCAACAGTTGGATCTGGTCTTTCAGCGGTTAACTTCTTAGTAATTAATTCATCTAACCAACCAGTAGTAATAGTATTGTCAGAGAAGTCATCAGTTTCCAAAAGTTTAATCAAGTATTCGACAGTAGTTCTAAAGTCACCTCTAATGGATAGCTCTTTTAATGCAACAACCATGTGCTTTCTGGAAGCTTGTCTGTTCTCACCAAAAGCAAAAATATGACCGAATTGAGAATCAGCAAAGGAATGAATAGATGATTTATTAGCAACAGAGAAATAACCCCAAACATTAGAAGAAGATCTAAAATTTAATTCATGTAAGGCACCACCAGATGGTTTAAAACCTTCACCAGGATCTTCAGAAGTGATACGGCAGGCAGTACAGTGACCCTTTGGAGTTGGTCTTCTTTGAGTTTTAAGAGAATCAGCATTCTTGAAAGAATAATCAATTTCAGTAGAGGTGTGAGGATCAACACCGTAAAGTAATCTGATATCAGTGATTCTATGCATTGGGATACCCATAGCAATCTGCAATTGAGCAGCAGGCAAATTAACACCTGAAACCATTTCTGTAGTTGGATGTTCAACTTGAAGTCTTGGGTTCAACTCCAAAAAGTAAAATTTATCATCTGCATGAGAATACAAGTATTCAACAGTACCAGCAGAAACGTAACCAACCAATTCACCTAATCTAATAGCAGCCTGCTCCATATCTCTGAAAGTTTCACCACTAGCAATAGTAACAGGGGCTTCTTCAATAATTTTTTGATGTCTTCTTTGAACAGAACAATCTCTACCAAATAATGAAATATTGGTACCATATTGATCAGCTAATAATTGAACCTCTAAATGTCTTGCTGCACCTGCAAGTTGCATAATGAAAATAGGAGAACCAGGAATTTCATTGGCAGCTTGATGATATAATCTAACAAAATCTTTTTCATCATCAACCTTTCTGATACCTTTACCACCACCACCTTCAGATGCTTTAATCATAACTGGGAATCCGATCTCCTTAGCCTTTTTTAATCCGTCTTCAGGACCTGTACAACAACCTTTAGCATAAGTCTCATCATCAACAGAAACTATACCAGCAGAATCAATTTGAACTTTATCAACACCAGTACCGGACCAAGGGATACAAGGAACTTTAGCATGTTGTGCAACAATTGTTGAAGAAATTTTATCACCAAGTGATCTCATAGCTGAACCAGGAGGACCAATAAAAATGATCTTTCTCGGAGATGCAGCTAATAATTCGGGTAAATCAGGATTTTCAGAGGCATGACCCCAACCTGCCCAAACAGCATCAGCTTTAGTTCTTTCAGCGATTTCAACAATCAGTTCAACGTTAGCGTAATTGTTGTTGTTAGTACCACCTGGAACTTCAACATATTGATCAGCCATTCTAATATATTCTGCATTAGCTTCAAGATCATCAGGAGTTGCCATGGCAACAAACTGAATTGCTCTTTCATCACCAAATGTTTCATAAGACCATTTTCTGACAGATCTTATTTCTTTGACTGCACCAATACCGTTATTAGCAATGAGTACCTTTCTGATAACAGTATGACCACAATGTCTTGTAACATAATCTTTAACAGCAGATGGTTCAGCATTATGAATGGTATTCAGACCAATAAAATGTGGGGCAAGTTCTTTGTGCTTTGAGGAATAATCTGTAGTCATTTTTGTAGAATTGAACCTAGTAAAGTATGGTTTATTAACAAAATTTAAAGAATTGAATGAAAAGCGTTTAGGTAAAAAACTGTTGAAACTGAGTGTTAGTGAAAAGAACATTGATAATAAATGCAAACTGTGTCTATATTCTTCTACTTAATCATCAATAGAATGATTTCATTTAGCCGGTCAAATTTAGCTTTTAAAGTTCTAAACTGGATTCATAACATGAAAATGTCAACAGACAACTTTTCAGTGTAGTTGAAAAAAAATTAGTGCTGCTGTCATTTTTGCAAACGCGGTTTCCCATTAAAATATATTAGATTGAGGCCAAGATTTTGAAATCTTGAAATTAGGATTTCTTCCTTTTATGGTCAACAATTAATGATATGTAACTTTTGTAAAATGATACAGTGAATCTTGAATCGATCTTAAATCGAGCTTGTCAATTGAAATTTTTTTTAAAAAAAAGGACTGATGAAAGAGTTAAAGATATAGCTGAGTTAAAAAAGTTTAAAACATACCGTAAAAGCAATTCAATTGAATATTTTGTTCTCTGTGATGATAGAACGTATTAATAATATAGGTAAAAAATCAAAGTAACTAAGATTTTTTAAATTCAATGAAATATTAAATTAACTTCAAGTGAACACTATTTGACAAAAAACGAAATCAAATAGATATAAATATAGGAAAAAAGAATTGAAAAACTGATTTATAGTTCAATTTGTATGTGTTTGTTTATTAAGTAAAGAAATTAAGAGAATAAGTGTCTATTTCCAAAATTATTAGTTTTCAGTTGTTTGTTTGTTTGTTTAAGTTGAAAAAAAACTAAGTGGAAATAATGCAAGATATCTCTAGTAAATGAAATTCTTCAATCAATTGAACAACCTGACCGATACTAGTTCGTTTAGCAAAACTTGCAAGAAGTTTTTCTGCTTATATGGAAGAAAAAGGCCTGGGGGAATGATTTCGTTTTATACGCGTTGAGGCCAACAGTTTTTTTGGGATTCAAAGATGAGCTCATTGCAGCCATTTGAAGGCCTTAGGAGCAGCCATTGAGCAGCAACTGTTGGTCCTCAGACTCCCTGTAAACGTAAACTTCAGACAGCTAGGTCATAACTTGTGATTTAACTGCTGTTACTCTTCAATCTATACCCCAATTTAATCACTCTCCAACTTCACAAAGCTCATTCTTCTCGTTCTTCATTTCTCGCAGT
Source organism: Saturnispora serradocipensis (assembly GCA_030570415.1). NCBI lineage: Eukaryota > Fungi > Ascomycota > Pichiomycetes > Pichiales > Pichiaceae > Saturnispora > Saturnispora serradocipensis. The sequence goes on along the minus strand of JAJLVS010000014.1, from coordinate 236,431 downwards.
GCTCAGCGGCCCAACAAGAAATCTCGCAAACTTTTGTTCGCCAATCTGACGTCACGGCCAACAATTTACCGTCACGTGACGTAAGTTAAATGATATCACTAGCAGCACCGAACATATTTGGTTGGATGGCACGCCTGAGAGTGAGTAGCAAGTGAAACAAACGAGGTGCAAGAAATTGTTGAACTTTATAAACGGATTTTTCACTTTTCTAATTGGGGGAATTCGTTGCCCTTTTTTTTTCCCCATTGGGAAAAATTGCAGTAAAGTACAACCAACGCAAACTGAAACAAATTTTAGAATGCTCTGAGTTTGTGTAAAAGTAAGCGGTTTGAATATTTAGTAAGTCTATATAGATATAAACCTAATAGTCATGTAGATTAAATTATTTACCCTATCATGAATTGTTATATAGCGTTGAAGACTTCTTGATGCTGAGTATCTATTGCTCCAAAAAGGCACAACATGAACATTGTCGTACCTTCTTGTTTGAAGTTATTAATTCTAACGAAAGTGAAGGTTTTACAAGGCAAAAATCACGGAGATGTTGAACATACAAAGTGTAGATACGTGGGAAATTAGTTTGGTTAAAGACTCGGAAAACTGCTCATAGGTTAGTTAAGGTTGCGGTGCTTACATAATCTTTTTTTTCATAGTATCTTACTTTATCGTAAACGCGCGTTCTCTATATCGGTGTTCTATAGTGTTATCAAGAAAGGTCACTTTTCTTATCCTCACAAAGATACAAAAGACGAAGAGGTCGCTATCAAAGACTGATATGTTTTATGGTGACGAGATCGTTCGAGAAACCGATTATGATGCCCTCTCGTCAAGGATCTCAGCGTACATGAAAGGGTACTTACCGATGGATTCTCTGGTGATGGAGTTGACAGCTGAACTACTTAAGTACAACATCATGTCATTGAACGAAGGGTATTCAAAGATTGCAGCGACACGCAAATTGAAGAAGCAGTTTTTCAATTTGTTCTTAAACGACAAGGACAACAAGAGCAAACAAAATCATCATGTCAATAGCACCATTTGTTCAAATCGCCTTTGCAAACAATATGCACCAATAGTGCCATCGAGAGGCCACTTGCAGCAAACCCACCATCAATTTCCAGTCACCAAAAATACCTTTACACAGTTCAAATCTCCGTTGATTAACAGGGGCACATATTTGAGAACGCAAGTGATAACAGATCAAATAAAGAGGTTTTTACATGAAAGTAATAATGAAGAAGTCCAAATCGTGTCACTTGGTGCTGGTAATGATACAAGACCATTTCAACTAATACCACAATATTCGAACTTGCAGTATTTTGAATTTGACTTTGAGGAAACGACGAGGTTAAAAAGGCTAGCCATATTGTCATCAGAAAAACTAAAGCAAAGCTTGAACATTGAGGAAGATTTTACGTTACCAACAACTAGAGAAGAAGTGCTAGATTCCTCGTCCTCTCTTGATACAGATCAATATCATCTAATACCTTTGGATCTCAGATTACTGGAAAAGGACAAAAAAGTTGACGATATCAACGTTTTGAGTCAAAGCATTCTCGATGTGCATAAACCAACGCTTATTATTAGTGAATGCTGCCTATGCTATTTAACGCAGACTGAAGCAGATTTAGTAATTGAGTTTTGGTTCAAAAATATTGAAAGAGGCCAGTTTGTTATGTATGAGCCAATTGGCAATCCTGAACTCAAAAGCAGATACGGTGAAGTAATGATTAAAAACTTAGGCACCCGAGGCATTCAAATGCCAACGCTTATGATTTACGGTACTATACAAGCGCAAATAGATAGATTCAATTCACTTTGTCCGTCTTCCAAAATTTGGTGTCAGGACATGAAATGGGTTTCACAGTTTATGATTGACGAAAGAGAAAACGAGAGAACAAGCAAATTGGAAATGTTGGACGAAATAGAAGAGTTGAACCTCATCAATTCCCATTACTGTTTAATATTAGTGAACTGGTGAGCTGAGATAAGCGGTACTTGCATTAATATCGATTACTTTTCTTCTGTTGTATTTTTTTAACAAAATCTATATGACAAGACGTTTTCTTATTATTCGATAAACAAAGGATGATTTATATATAAACACACACATACAGGGACGACTTGAACTTTATTTTTTCCGAAAGACTTCGAACTAGTTTAATTCACCTCATTTCTCAAATAAACCTTAAACAAAGTAAAATTTCATCTATTACTTCAAATTAGTTAAGTGATCTTTTGAATCCACACCAAAGAGCTGCTGCTAAGGTCATCAGACCAGAAGAATATGCAATACCCTTGATACCAGCAGTTGATTTAAAGATAGCACCCGCAAGTGCACCGGAGGCCAGTGAGTTCAAATCATCGTGCTTGCCTCTATAAGCGTCTAAACTTGAGTCGATGATGTTGTAGAGTAATGCCAAAACACCTGCAGAATTACCGATGAACGGACCACGCTTGGTGATGTTATTCAAGACTGTATTAAGCTTTAATTTAAATGGTGCTGCTGTTAGTTTACCCTTAGCATCTAGTGTTGGAGCTGGTAAGTTCTTTAATCCTTCGTTGAACCCAATCAACCCACCAATACCGAGACCTGACATGTAACAGGCTCCTGTACCGTAACACAAATCATCTGACCAACCTCTTGATGGCAAAATACCGTTACCTGTACCTTCGATAGTGTTCAATTTTTCTTCATCAAGATCAAGGTATTCGATTTCCTTGTCAAGACCTGCAAGTGGATGTAGTTTTGTGGCATCGAAAACTGGAATACTGATTTCTGGTGCCTCAAGCTTAGCAACGCTATTATCTACTTGCTTAACTATTGCTTCACTTTCTGTTTTCTTCCCTCCAAATGGCCACATGTCGATTTCTAGACCTTTTCTACGTTGATGATATTATATTACAACTATATATATATTCCATCCAATTTTTCAATCACACTTGAAAAAAAATTTGTCATTGAGAGAGAAAACGAAAGGCGATAATTCAAAGAGTCGATCGTCGCAAACAACCAAATTACGTAAGCGTCGATCGACTTTAAAAATGCAAGTCGATCGACGCTTACATAATATGGGAAACGAAGTCAAAGAAAAAAATTTTCGTTATTAAAATTGTGGCGTTTTTTTAAATTTTGTATGGGAACGAAAAATAGATAAAAATTTTGCCGATTATCAAGTAGAGATAGGTTAAAATCTACACCATTATCAATAGCAAAAAAAACAATTGTTGCTGATATAGGACTGTTTATTATTTATACCTTGTATTTGGTTGAGATCACTATATAGAAGTAGATATATCTACATATAATCACCTAGAAACATAAATTAATGCCATTATTAAACGGCAAGGAACATGTGCGACGTGCACGAGACTGGTCTTTAGGATTATTTTTCCTTGGTTGTGTGATCATACTGTGGGTGCTCTCGTCCGTTTTGCTGAATGACTTGTTTGAAAAAAACATATACTCAAAACCGTTTGCCATCACATGGTTGAATACTTCATCTTTTGCTTTATACTTGATACCGTACTATTTTAACGATGTGATTTCACGAGTGTTTAAAAAAGAGAGCCTGACTGATGAAGAGGAAGAGCTGCTAACAATAACAGAGAGCAGTGCTATCACTCCTGTGCATCACGAAGAGAGCCCAATAACGGGAACTACGCTAGCTCCCTTGACTTTTGTTGAGACTGTGCAATCAGCACTCTGGTTCTCCCTTCTCTGGTTCTTGCCTAATTTTTTCAACAATGCCTCTTTGATCTTTACATCTGTGTCGTCTCAGACCGTTTTGGCGTCTACCTCTTCGTTTTTCACCATTTTGATTGGCCGAGCATTCAACGTTGAAACTTTAGATATCACCAAAGTTGTTTCCATCATCATTTCATTTGTTGGTGTGCTATGTGTCACCTTGAATGATAACCCACAAGCCAACGACAGCATATCCTTTGGATCGATACTCACAGGCGACATTTTAGCTTTACTGGGTGCATTGTTTTATGGTGTCTATTCCATAGCATTGAAGTTCAGAGTTAAAGACGACTCACGTGTGGACATGAAACTATTTTTTGGATTTGTTGGTGTGTTCAACATCCTCATTTTTTGGCCTTCTTTGGTCATTGCAAATTATCTCGGTTATGAAACGTTTGAGCTACCTCCAACAGGTCAAGTTTGGTTGATCATTTTGTTTAACTGTTTCATTTCCTTTTTGGCCGATTTCCTCTGGGCTAGGGCAATGCTTTTAACATCACCGTTAACAGTTACTGTTGGTCTCTGTTTAACAATTCCAGTTGCAATGTTATTTGACATTTTATTCAAGTTCAAGTGGAATTCCCCAGTCTATTTTATGGGTGCAATTCTGGTTTGCCTATCATTTTATTTTATCAATAAAAATGAACAAGATGAATCTGAGCATTTAGACTAATCATTAAGTTGAAGAAAACCCATTAATAAACTTGCAATCTTTTCTATATCGGCTACATTTAATATAAAGCTAAAAAAAACAGATTAATTTGAAACACATAAAATTGAAGCATTGTTATGAATTAAGAATATATTAATAAAAAAAAACTAGCTATTCCTAAGGTATATTTATTTTCGGTCTTTATATTTAGCACTATCATTTTCTTTTATATTATTTATTTTAAATCTATATAGGTGTGCACATCGTTGCTCAAAAATTCAGATACTTTTGTATAGTGAAAGGATAGTTCGAATCCTTCAAACCATACGTGGAAGTAAAAAACCCTTGAAATATTAGCAAAATAATTGACAAAATTACAATGATGAAGTCTTTACTTCCATCTTGTTCACTAAATAGTTTAACACCATCAATCAAACTTATTAACACTAGGAAGAAGACACATTGGAAGCCGATGCTTAAAATAATTTCAAAACCCATTTGCTGTCTGTTTCCAGGTGCAATCCACAAAATCTCACCTTTAGATTGTGCAATTAATGGTGAGTGACGTTGCAAGCAGAAATTAAACCCACTGATATTAATGAAGATTAATACAATTGATAAGTAGACGTAGAGTTTCTTTTCTTGCCATAACGGTGTTGTTCCAGCAACTTGTTTCTCACGTATGGACTTAACCACTTTGTAAAAAACAAATAGTCCAATTAGACACTCAACTACTAAAGTGTAATTGAATTTCGACTCGTCAACAGCTGCCTTCGACTTCAATGCAGGTAAAATGTTCATTTTTATTGTCTTAGAAATAAATCCTGCTAACCTCACTAACATTTCGTTCATTGATTCACCTTGCGCCAATTCAAATACATAATGCTCTTTACCTAATTGACTGTATTCTAATTTTGGGTCCAAATCACGTAATTTAATAATCATTTCATCATCATTCAACATTCCTGATTCATATTGGTCCACCATCAACTCTAATTCTCCTAGTAACAAACGTCCATAAACATCTAAGCTAATTGGGAATGCCCATAAACTTGGAATTGCCTTTATGCCAAGTGATTTCAATATTTCCAAATGTTCACCTGCTTCTACCCTCATAAATGCAACTTCGTTTTTTAACTCAGGATAATATTGGAATATATCATGGACGTAATTTGAATATATAGGATCCAACTGTTCACACATTGCACAATTATATTTGTCTTCTTTTGTTGTTATCAGAATAAAGAGATTATACTGCTTGAAACCATCAAGAATTGGCTCCAAATCACCAGAAGGAATCTCATAGACATTTGTTGCTACTCCACTGAGCTTGGAATGTATGTCGTTTAATGAAACTTGTCCAAAAACAGTGGGTATGTGTATAAGTATCAGTAAATAACACAATAGATACATTATCATATTAATTTATTTGCTACATAGAAGTACCACTACTTAATTTTATTACATTAGCGCGTTATTTGGAGATCTCTTTACAAAATGCTTAGCATAGTAAATTCATACTTGATTTAGTTACATTACAAAAGAAAGACATTCAAAGTTCATTATTATACAGAAGAAATCCTGCGCTTAGTGGGTATATTGTACATTCAATATGTTTGCAGATCATATTCTCATTTGAAGAAAGATAAATTTGACAAAATAAATGTGTCTCCATTTTCATCACCACTACGTCTATTCTCGTCATTTTTAGTAAGGTAAGGAGTCCTTTTATTATTAGATTGAGCTTGCTTCACGTCAAATGATCCTTCATCTCCATGAATAGCTTCTTTGATCCTAAAGCTTTTCCCATCATCAAGGTATTTTTGTGAGTCCTTTAAAAGGACTATGGTGTTTCTCATAGAGGATAAGGAATCATTATATTCATTGTTAATGTGATCAATTTGCATTTCCAAAAAGTTCATCTTTTTGATTGCGTTGTTCCAAATTATCGACCTTTCTTCATCGGTATCAAAAGCATTGATGTCCACATTACTCAAATGGTTTGAAGTAAACTCATTCGGCTGATCTAGTTCTTGCAGTTTCAGTGTAGGGGATTGGGATGGTTGATTGCCATCTTTTGCTAATTCCTGATCATTTTTTTCACATTCCTTGGCGTTTTGGTTTTTGTTAACTTCTGCTTCATATAGGCTTTTATACCCGTTCAATTCAGACTTTATTCTTTTCATATCAATGATAAGCTGATGCTGTAGATTTGTCATTTCTGTGAGCTTCCTTTGATCTTCCGCCTTCTCCTTTAATGTAGTTTTCATTTGATCTTCCTGATTCTTCTTGAGCTGCAACTTTTCCTGTTTTGATTCGTCAAGTTGATTCATCATCGAATCAATAATGATTTTTTGATTTGATACTTGTTCCCTTAACATTTCACGCTCTGCTTTTGTTTCTTCTAGTTCATCGTAGGCCATGGATGCCGTTTTACTGATATCTTTAAGTTGAGTTTCGAGCAATTCTGTTCGTTTCTGATCTCCCCTAATAGATGCGTCTAATACAGTAGGTGTCAGTTGCACCTTTTTGCCAAACATACTAATACCACCAGGTTGTTTCGGAGTTTCAGGTGCGTCTCCTTTCTTAAAGAACTTTAGTGCCATGTTAAAAATTGGTTTTATCAATTACTTGATTCTGTATTGTGTGAATGACTCAATATTTTGCAATGGTTTTTATTAACAAAAACGTGATATAACACGGGTTATAGAGAATAATAGGCAGGTGAATTTATGCTCTTTGAATGCTAAAACAGCTATTGTGTATGTTTTGACAATACACGAGTAAAAATTTACACTTTTTCTTGAGTTTTTTTTCTTTGCTTAGAAAAGTGTTAAATTGAATTTCAAATCAGGATATAACTTGAGATGCCATCAAGATACTACGTATTTAAGTTAAGTTATAAAATGCTATCGAAAATCCGTAAAGAATTGTATTCTTTTTTTTAGTATGGAAATTTAATTAAATTTGAATTTGGTTCTGAGCAATGCTTAGCTAACTGTAATGCTAGAAGACAGATCATGAAGAGCCGTTAACTTCCTTTAGTCTTTTTTCATAAACAAGAGCTCTATTGAAGTAGTCATTAGGGTGAGAAATTGGTGTTTCTTGAACTTGAAACCCTCGTTGGACGTTTTCTTGAATATTCCCTGCATTGGCCGTCTCAAAAACTTTCGTACATGCAGCTTGATAATCACCGTTTTCGCTTAATTGTAGTACTCGTTGCAAATTGCCATCATCTTCCATCCCCATCTTTCTCAACAAGGTGTTTAAATTTTCGGCGTGTAGATCTCTATATGGACAACCATGGTACTCGTTAGATGTTGGTTTTGGTTTGGATAAAATTTGTGCACAGTTCCACGGTTTATAGTTAATTCTGGCACCTTCTAATCCATAATTGTGCCTTAAATTATACTTGTACTCTTTGTTGAACTTCTCAGTTGTTATTGATCCAATACCGTTCGTAAACATCATCTGCCAGAATTTCAACGCTTCCTGAGGCCCTAAGCCAATCCCTTTTAAGAACAACTGGAGCTGATTTCTACCAATAAATCTAAGATGATGCTTTTCACTTAACCCATTAAAAAGCCTTTCACTACAAGCAGGAAAGAACTTCTCAAAGTCTCCAACATTATTTGCTGTGACACCATTTTCACTAACTTCACTATTATTTTCAAATCCTTGGACTTCACTATTAATATATCCCCTTGAAAGATTTTCCAATATCGGCTGTAGCCTGTCATCTTCGTCCATTCCAATTAAGTATTTGTTCGTCATAAGTAGCTCCTTTTCCAAATGATGCTGAAACTCACTTGCAATCAGATTCAATTGCAAAAACTCAGGTACATAAGCATATCCTTTTTTAATGAAAACTTTTCGATTGGAAACCAGATCAGGAACGTAACTCCACGGTAGCTTACCAATCTTTTGAGTTTTCATGATTTCCCACACGTCTTCTGAATTCAATTGCTTTCTTTGAAACTTCGTCAGATCAACATTCAAAGTTCCCTCTCTGACACCAAAAACAATATCCAAATGGTGCGTTCTACAAATCCCTTGTCTGATGTCCACCTTTTCTTCATCCCCAACTTCTTCCCATGGTAAATCAATCAATTTAACAAAGTCGTTTCTTTCATTTTTATTCAACTGTGAGTATCTAAGTTTAAAGAGGAATGTTTCAGAGTTGAGAAACTTTCTCCGAAGTTCTTCACTCCTGCAAAAGGCCAATCGCAAAATAAAATGTGAATAGTAGTCCTTTTTACGTTCTTCATAAATTAACACATCCTCAATGGTATTATTAGAATGCAGTGGCATCAACTGTCTAATTCTTTCGTTCATTAGCTTCACAAGGTCCTCGTAACTCAATCCCTGACTTTGCAAAGTGCCAACTTCAATCAAGATCTTCAATCGATCAATGGCGTATGTTTCAAACTGGTCTAGAGTGATTTCTTCTTGTGGTGGTAAAGTATAGAACGTGATTCGTTGTGGATATTCTTTCAAAAGCGATTTATCAGACACTATTTGTGTTGTTGTGAAGCTAGAATCATCGAAATTACGACGACCTGCTGTTCTTCTTTTACTTTTCTTGAACATGGTAAGTAAACCTCCCTAAGTATGTATATATAATAATAATTAAAGAAAACCTAAAAAAGAGCACAAGATTCAACTGTCAGTTATGGGTATTTTTTTACGCGTTCTATGTTGACGCGTCATGATGGAACTTTGGAATACTCAGTACAAATTCCAAGCCAATTGTATGCAATACATGTTGCACTAGTGATGGTTGACGTTATAGAAGTACTAGTAATGGTAGTACGTACTTTTGTGGTGGTGGTAGTGTCATCATCATCACCTTCCCATTTGTAACAAGATCCATACCAGGTGTATTTTATACATTTTCTCTTCTTTGGAGGGTGAGAAGGACCAGAGTGTGAGGAAGAAGACGATGAAGAAGGTTTTGTACTAGTGGAAGGTACATATTTCTTTTTGTTATCGTCGCCCAAATGATCTTTGAATTTCCAATCGTAACAATCCAAACATGGGGGCGGTTTGATGCACTCTGCAGTGACATTCGTTTTTGAGAGTAAATCATCAATAACCGTTTTCAATCTGTGGTTCAACATGTTCACATGCCATCCTCTTTCTGTGACCGTGTCATAGGTACATTTTTTGCCGGAATGACACATGGATTCCATAGCGTAACCTGCCAAACTGCATGAAGAAGAAGGCCCATTGCAAACACCCATAAATATTGGGTCTGCGTTGTTGCCAAACTGCCAAATGTGTTCATATATTTCAGGAAACCCTGGTGGTAAGGGCAAGTGTAACCTCTTGACTGCCAACATGTCACCTGGCGCTTCAAATGTTACCACAGGTAGACCGTAGGTCCTACCCAAAAGTGCAGAGAGTGCTCCACCCAGAGAATGCCCAGTGACCCAGATCTCACTATTAGGGTAGTCTTTCACAACCTTTCTATAAATGTCCAATGTCGCCTTGTAGTATTTGTCAGGCTGTCTTAAGGCTCTCTCAAGACAATTCAGATTGCAAGTATATGTTGATTCGTAACAGTCACATACAGTTTTCCAAAGAGACGAAATTCGTCCACAGCAACAAGAAAAGAGCAAATTGTCATTAGTTTTATCAGATTCAATGGATTTACCATCATCGCCAGTTTCGCTGTCACCGTTGCCACCTCCAATTCCTGCTGCGGTGGTACCTTTGATTGCAATGATTACCAGCGGTGGATCTGCAGTCTGCTCTTGTTCTTCTACAAAAACATGGCCTCTGACACCACCTTTGTCCCAATTAAAGTAGTCCTTTTTGTGTGAGTTGAAATCTGGTAGTGAGTCGTCGTTGCTGATGTTTCTCCAGGAAGGATCAGAGGGTAGCTTTGCATAGGCATTTGAAGCCATTTTTGCTAATTGTAAGACCGTTTGAGGATCAGTCACATTCGGTATTTGAACATCCTGTATGGACCAGTCAAGAGAACTCGAAATATCAATTTCTGGATAGTTCAAAGAATGTTCAATCAGGTTTAGTACTGAGGACGGGTCTCTAATTGATAATCGATTAATTTTGGATGCATGTGTTTTTAGCTCGTAGTTTATCTGCAGGCCATTTGTTTCATAAAGCAAGAAATCAGCGGGCGAGTCTAGCTCCCACTTGGCTTCATACTGCCCTGGCGTGACATGATAGACACTGGAGAGTTTGAATTTTATGTCCGAAAGATGTGGCGAATCGGATAAAGAGCTTGTGCGTATTGGTGCTGTAGACGATTGAGAAGCGGCGTTCCAAGACCAAAGCAGGGCTATTAATGATATTATCGTAAAGATAATAGCACCAGAAGAGACCAGCATCAGCATTACAAACGCAAAATGTTCTTTGGAGAACATGGCTTTATTGGTGAAGATAAAAAATTTAATTTCCAGTTCTTACAAGAATATAAAAGATATGAATAAATGTACAGAATTATGTTATAATAGTATAGGGCATCATTATGCCATGTCACTGTAGGCCGCCTCCACTGGCTTTTGAATGAATGCGGCATGTGCGATAACGATGGAGCCGCTGAGAAAGGTGAGCCAGAGGATTGCAGACAGAGGTGAGTAAAAGAACAAGAGAGGAACGTTAATAACGAGCAGAATGATGTACCAAACGTTCCTGTGAAGCACGAAGAGCTTGAGGTTGAGTTCGTCGGTATTACCAAAGGCGTTCTGCACGTAGATAAAGGCCGCAGCCTCAATGACGACGATGATGAAGAAGGTCAAGTTAGTGAACACCAAGTAGAGGAAGAAGACCAGCACAATGGCGAGGTAGTTTGGCGCAAAGTAGCCGAGGTTGTAGCCGACACGCTGTTGCGCGTCCAGGATGCCTGCTGGGGCGCCAAACCTGGTGTAGTCGAAGAAATCCTGAGGCGGTTTCATTGACTTGAGTTTGTTCATGAACGTAGATGGGGTTTCATTCTGCGAGAGAGGTGTTAGTAACGGGATCAAACAGGGGCGGACGCTGTCAGAAGCATACATACCTTGAGCGTTTCAAAGTCAAAGCTCGAGGAGAACGACGCAGGCACAAACGACGACATCAGTGTGAATCAACAAGAGAAGAAGAGTGTAAATAATAAAGAGGACGACGCGCTTTGCAACAAAAGCAACATTGAGATAAAACAATAGCAAAGGGAAGTTCCTTGAGGGTATCTAAACATGGGAGACATGATGGCAGCATGCACAGACGCCACTGGTAGACGAAACCGCGATCTTCAACCACGCTTTTACTAATTATCGGGCAAATCACAACTTCACAGTTGAATATCTGGTCCATTTTTTCAGCTCGTTCCCCCAAGGTTACAATTTTTCCTCATAGCAGCAACTTCTTCTTTTCTAAGCTAGCCAAGATGTCTACCAAGGTCTTCACAGCAGATCAAGTTGCAGAACACAACACCAGAGAGGACGCGTGGATCATCCACGGTGATAACGTGTACGACGTGACAGCGTACTTGGACGAGCACCCAGGTGGTGAAGAGGTGATCATCGACTGCATTGGAGGCGATGCCACAGAGCCTTTCGACGACATCGGCCACTCTGAAGACGCACAGGAGATCTTGAAGTCCCTCTTGATCGGTAAGCTCGAAGGTGGAGTGAAGCCAAAGTCGGAGTCCAGCAAGACATCCAACGACGAAGCTTCAAAGATGCCTTTAATTCTTGCTGTTATCATTGCGATCGTTGCTGTCGTTTACTTTTCTAACAAATAGAACATTTATTAAGACATAATCTATAGATCTCTACAATTATAATATAATTTTTTGAATGCAAGAAACGCATGTATTTGTTCACGTTGAGTAATATACAAAAGGAACACTGGATTTGAAACGCAATTTAAACCTAGTACTAGAATGTTGCGGCATCGTTATGCTATATCATTTCACTGATTAGGGCTAGCTTCAGGTAAGCACATATACCAATATTCCTATTGGGTGTAAGCTTTCCCAACATTTTTTCTCACCTTCTCAACTTCTGCCTCTGGAAAGGCGTCTTTATAGTGTATATCAATGAAGGTATATACAGCTGCAGAGCTTGCTGAGAGGAACGAGTCTGGTACCAACTGGGTGGTGCATGACGGCTACATTTATGATGTGGCCAAGTTCTATGCAGAGACGCCTAACGGCGCAGAGCTGATCAACAAATTGGCTGCAGATCAAGCAACAATGCCCAAGGTCTATGATATCCTAGACGCGTACATAATTGGTGAGCTAGAGGAATCTAAAGTGGACAGACGTGTCAATAGGGTCAATGCTAAGTTCAAACTCGCAGGATCTGTCTTCTTTGGAATCATAATTGTCCTCTACGGGTTTCTCATTTACTACAAACATTGGATCTGGATGTTCGCAATCAGCATTGTTGTTGTAGAAATTTTAAGGAAGAGCTATGAACTACACGATGAACTCATGGAACGTGCAGGCGCTCATACTGATTAAAAACGCAATGAGCAACTGCAATGGTCTTTCTAGATTTCGGTTTTAATTTTTTTAACAACGCACAAGACCTTCATTCTTTACGTGATAGATCATATGAGTACTATCCTTTGCCTGTGGGCTTTATTAGCAAGCGTTCTGGCAATTGAAGATTTCATTTCTCTAGAAAATGGAAGGATGATAAAAACTTGCACCTACGTAAGTGCATCAGATACTTGGCCAGAGTCAATTTTTGGAAGTTGGTTTCCAGCCATTTACGTAGGACCTCATATAGAAAACATGGTAATTGATAATTTGACGGGAGAAATCACTTTCAAGCATGAACAATTCGATATTTATACTCTTATTATGGGCGCTGAAGATTTTGCAAAAGTCAACATTGGCGTTGATCCTTACTACGAAATCTGTGACGATGCTGCACTTGACGCTGGATACTGCAAGCCAGAAACGGATGAACACAAGGCATTAAAAGTGTCATTGGCGGAGTTGATTGAGTCCAATGATTTTTCTTATCCCATTGAAAGTTTTATGCTGAACTCAAGAACCACCCAAAGATACGATGTTAAAAGATCAGGCATTTACTGTGTCATTTTTCACACTAACTCTATTCCAAAAGTTGATGATCAAGAAGAAGAGCCTATTTTCTCCCTTACGATCAAGTGGCTGCATTCTTACGGAGACCTCACTCTTTTTGATTTTCACTTTATGCTACTTTCATTAGGGCTGACGATCTGTTATGGGTTGTACACTTTGCTTTACCTTGGTTTGACTTACAGACATATATTTAGTGATAAGACAAGTGGGTTCTCAATAGACTCATTGAAAAATATGAGATTCATGTTCCAATACAAAACGCTATCATTTTTGGTTGGTATTTTCATGGTGGAATTGTTCACTTTGCTTTACTACATTTTTCTGAACCAACGTGGTTATTTGTCACCAAATATATACATTGTGATTTACGGTACGCTGCTAAATGCATCTGACATTATACTAACAGTCTGGGTGGTGTACAATTTGATGCTCTTTTCAGCTGGTGCTTGGGTCGGACCATTAGAGAAATCTAGCAAAAAGGTGTTAGTTGCTAGGGTTGTATCTATTCTCTATGTAGTAGAAATCGTCTTGCAAGAAATTTTTACCAGGACTGCTTATTCCCTATTTAGTGATGAGAATCTAGGTTTAATGATGGATATCACTTATATCCAATTAGTTGTCATTATCATCGTTTGTTTTATATGGTCATTTCACACCATCCATAACATTGAGAACAAGCAAATCAGGAATTTATACGTCCAAACAGTATTCGTTCTCGGATTTGTCTTTTGCGGACCTTTGATTCTTATGATTTTTGAGTATACACCACAGCTATTCTACATTGCATCGTTCATTCACTTCGTAGCTACTGTTGTTGTCTCTTTGCTATGGAAAAATGTGTTTTTTGAAAAAGGCTCTTTATGTCTATGAATATTGTACAATTGTGTGGTTCCATGCAGGAATGGGTCGGAGGTCGAAGAATTCATATTTTTATATAATATAAATCCAACTGGATGATAATGAAAAATGGAACGAAAAGAGGATGTGCTTTGGGAGCTATGACTCAAACAATTAGCATACTGTTTTTTTTCAGCAAAGCTGTTCATTTTGGAATGAGGGTGCATAATAAGTAGCACGTGACACAGACTATGAACACTAAACTATGTTCTGTAGTGTTGCTCGGAAAATGATTTTTTATGTATTGAATGAATTGTTAGCCACAAATACATTAACTTAACTTTTATAGGGAACAAGCTATAGTTTGACCTCACTACCATTCAACTATAGATTTAGGGCAGCTCCATATTAGTGCATTTACTTTCTTTTATTTGCCGTACCGTTAACAAACCATAATAAAATACTATTCGACCTTTTCACTCTTGGTACTTGTTGTGGTCTCTTTTACACTTATCATATATAAAGCTCGCGCTAATTTTATTAGGGAGGCTCGAGGCTAATGAATCCTATTGTTGTCTCTCTCAACAATACGCTCGCCACAACACAATTTCTGTATTGTTTTAGAGAATCATCGTAAATCAGTCTAATAGCACATATATCGATTAACAATAGGTAGCTGCACAGCTACATTAACTTTCTGTTTTGTTATTTTTTTCAGCAAATCGCATGCAAGACCTTCTTTTTCATCATCAAATACCAAAGCTCAAATGAACACTATACTTTGCATATGGGCTCTATTAGCAGGTGCTTTGGCAGTTCCAAATTTCTTTCCTTTACGAAATGGCAAAATGTTCAAGACTTGTGCCTACATCAGTGCATCAGGTACTTGGCCGGAGTCAATTATCAAACAATTGGCACCAAGTATCGATCTTCGAGCTTATTCAATGTCCGCTGTTGATACAATAGAGGAACTGACATCTGACTCGCATAGTCGATTTGATATTTATACCCTCATTATAGGTGCCAAGGATCTTGCAAAAGTCAATCTTGACATTGACCCTTATCATGAAATCTGTGACGATGTTGCACTTGACGCTGGATACTGCAAGCCAGAAACGGATGAGCATAGGGCATCAAAAGTATCATTGACGGAGTTAATTGAGTCCAATGATTTTTCTTATCCTATCGAGAGTTTTATGCTGGATTCAACAGCTGAACATAGATATGATATCAAGGAATCGGGTGTTTACTGTGTGATTTTTCACACCAACTCCATTCCAAAAATTGATGATCAAGAGGAAAAACTTCAACTCTATTTGGGTATAAATTGGCAACATTCCTTTGGACATCTCGCTCTATTTGATTTCTACCGTCTTCTAATTTCATTGGCGCTTACGCTTTGTTATGGGTTGTGCAGTTTAGTCTACCTTGGTTTGAGCTATCGACATATATACGGTGACAAGAAATGTAGGTTCTCGATAGATTCATTAAAAAATATGAGATTTATGTTCCAGTACAAAATGTTGTCATTTCTTGTTGGAATGTTCGTGGTGCAATTATTCACTCTCTTGAACTACATCGTTATGAATCAATATGGGTTTGAAATGTTCCTCGAAGCTTTTTTTGTGTATACGCTGCTAACTGCATCTGATCTCCTATTAACAGTTTGGCTAGTGTACAATGTGATGCTCTTTTCGGCGGGTGCTTGGGTTGGCGAGTTGCGTAAGTCTAGCAAAAAAGTGCTAGTTGCTCGGGTGATATCTTGTGTCTACTTATTAGAAATCATTTTGCAAGATATTCTCACAGGAACTGCTTACTCTTTGTTTAGTGATGATAGCATCGGCTTAATGACAGATATAACTCACGTCCAACTAATTGTTATTATCATCATTTGCTTTATTTGGTCATTTTACACCACTTATGATATTAAGAACAGGAGAATTAGGATCCTATACATCCAGACAGTATTCATTCTTGGAGCTGCTTTTTGCGGACCTCTGATTTTCATGATTTTTGAGTATACACCACAACTAGTCTACATTGTATCGTTCATTCAATTCATAGCTACGATTGTGATATCTTTGCTATGGAGAAATGTCCTCTTTGAAAAAGGTTCACTATTTTTGTAGAGACGATAATTTGTTTTTGAAATTGGTGTACTTAACAGAGGTGCGAGGAGATAAAGATAATTAAATAACAGCGTTTAGGTGAATCTGAAGGATTTATAGTAATCCTGCAAGTTTTGATGCCGAATTTGAATTATATCAGAATTTGGATATAGTGGAGCTTTATGCATTGAGAATATTCAGAAAAGACCTTACTTATTAGATACCAAACTAACGATTACTTATTTTCAAACATCTACCGCATATAAGTTAAGAACTCATCGATGACGGCAACCTGTCACCTCTGTAACTAATACGTAAATTGGTGCGCTCAACGACAGCTCAAAACAAAAAAAAGCATAGAGCTAGTTTTTATGTCGCAGTTGCTACAATCTGTTGTAAACGCAAGCCTGTTAAATTCTCTAAATAATACTTCAACTGTTACTTTTTAAACTATTACATAAGGAATATGAACAAAATGCGAGCTTCGCTCTTTCATAGATATTTGCGTCTACGAACTCTATACGCTTAACTTGCTTAGCAAACCCAACTAGGTATTTGCCGAGTTCTATTAATGCTTATATTTGATAAAGCCAAGGAATCAAACTATAACACTGGCTAATAACCTTTTGCTAAGCAATTGAGCAAGTATTTAAAAGTAATGCATGTTGAAAATTTAGCGCTTGGCATTTGCTTCAATTGACGAAACAAAAACTCATTGAGAATAACACTTCAAACAGATCTACAGATATTTGTTTATCAAGTTATACCAATAGAGGGCTTTATGACTGCTCAAAAATTACAATGGAGACCTAGCTAACAAGAAGTGCTAACTGTGATCAAAATGGTGTTTCGATAAATCTTATTATCCCGCATTGTATGCCTGAAAAGGTGATTGGAGAGTGTATCTTTATTCCTACAGGACAACAGCTTCCTTTATCAAAAATTAGCTTTCAGCTACTGATGAAAGGAATTGATTTGCTGTTATGTTTTATAGTCCCGGCATGGGCATATGTTGACTACCATTCTATTTTCAAGGATTCAATTACGAAATCGTGTGCATATGTACAAAAGTCTGACAGTTGGCGTGAGTCAATCTTTGCAAAGGTGAGTTCCAAGCTGCACCTCTCCCTCCTGATGAAAAGTATTCAAATCGTAAAATGCATTATTTTGGCGCAAACAATAATGCAGAACATAGCAAAGAAGGTGTACAGCTCCATACTCTCATCATGGACGCTGACGATATTCTTAAGATTGACTTTGGAGCAGATTTTTTCTATGATATGTGTGATGAGGTGGCCGCGGAAAAAAAGTTATGTTACGCTCCCAGCATGTACGACTCAAGAGCTAGCTCATCTGAATTCATTGAGTCAACAACTTTACTTCCATACTTGAAAGTTTTCACTACAACACAGCACTGAATTTGAATACACTTTTCATGAATCTGGTGTTTGTTGTGTTGTGTTTTATATGGATACCATGATATCTCTTAAGAGAGGCGAGCTTTATGATCATTTGACTACCGTGTACATCAGCTGGGAGATCTATTTTGGCACCCTACACCTTATTGATTTTAGAAGATTGTTGCTCACCCTTTATCTGTCATGCGCTTATGGTATTTATTTTTTGATAAACAATGTTATGATTGCCAGGCGTGTTTCCAATTGTACTTTTAGTCCGGTAATGTCGTATCCAAAAATGAGATACATTTTCCAATACAAAATCCTCCCCATAATGTGCCAAGGCCAATTGTTTTGATTTTTGGTACTTTTGAAATGATCTCAAGCACGGTATTCACATTTTGGATCATTTACAATCTTATGCTCTTCTCAGCTGGTGCATGGGTTGGATCAGTAAAGAAATCCAGTAATAAGGTAATGATCAGTAGGGTTCTATGTGGTACGTTCTTTATCATGACCTTGATACACCTCATACAAAGAGCAGCGGTCTTTGAATTACTTGACAGTTGGAGCCGTGAAGAAGTTTATGAAAAAGTTTCTCTTAAATTCATCATCATTGGTGCTATCTGCTTTTTTTGGTCTTTCTATACTATATATAAAATACAAGACAAGCAAACGAAAAAGCTTTACGTTAAGTCGGTGCTGCTTATTGGCATTATGTTTTTAGGTTCAGTTATCCTCCATTTTGTTTTCAGGTCTTATAAGATTGAGTACCTCACTAAAGTGATATAGTTTGTCACCTTCATTGCATTCTCACTGTTATGGAGGGACATTACTTTTCAAAATGGTATTTTATGTCATGAGTAGTATGACATAAATTTTTGAATGCATTTTAAGAATATGTTGTGAATACGCTAAGAAGGCTTTGTAATGTTATCAGAAAGAATTTTGATCTTTTGATGTAGATAGTTTTGTGTATACATACTTCCATAAGAGCGGTTTTATGAATTGGCTGGATAGCTGAAAATTCTTAAACTATGTTCGGAATTATTAAAAGACTATAAAAGCATTCTAAAGTAAAAGGTAAACTAAAGGCCTTTTATACACAAAATATAAATTAGAATATGAACCGTAATTCCGGTTCCAGACTATCTGAATTAGACAAGTAAAACTTTAATACAATGAGTAAACCAATCCAAAAGGATACACTTTCCTAATTGATACTAATTAGATAAAAGATAATGTACGTCAGAGTTGAAGTGCATTTAATGCATGAGCATAACTCTTAAAGAAGACATCTTATTGCCTGATCAACACTTTAGGTAACTGTATGTGATCGAATCAGGTAATCCAATTTGTATTGGCTTGAGATAACTGATAAAGTTTAATTTGCTAATTAATTAAAGTCTCAGATAAAGTTCAACTTGATTTAGCCTAATTTATTTCATAATTTGACAAAAATCATATATCAAAATTTACTGCATCACTGGCTGTTATATTTCATACAAAATCTCACACCTATTTAGTGTCAATTGCTTAAAAGACGCAAAGTATTACATGCTAGATAGTTCCGTATTTAGCTCGTTTCCTTAGAATAACGAATTGGTGCTTAAATTTCAGCGCTTAACACACACTTAGATCGACGTAGTGCAATAAGAATATTTTTTTGATTAAATCTTGTTTCATTTGCTTAGTAGTAAGGCAATCGATGCTAGTGACTTTCCAATGAAGCACTATCAAGCGTCAACCAATAAAGGATAGTGTTTAGCAACAAAGCCCTTCTCCATTGATTCTCGCCATCCCACAATGCGTACCTGAATCGTTTTATAAGGAATGAGATTTGCTCCTTAATTTCGGCGACGCATCAGTCTTCACAAGCAACAGTGTTCAACTGCTAATGATCTCCATTGCGTGGATTCTTTGTTTTATGGCATCAGCATGGGCTTCTGGCTTCGAACTTCCTATCTTTAAAAATGCTTTCACGAAGTCATGTGTGTATGTGCACACGGCCGATAGCTGGCCTGAGTCAATCTTTGCAAGTGGGACTTCTAAGCTTCACTTTTCACCCCCTAATGATGAATTCTTAAGTCGAACAATGTGGTTTCGACCAAACACCACAGAACCTAGTGATCAAGATTTTGAACTTCATGTGGTTATTATGAATGCGGATGATATGATGAAGGTTGACTTTGGCGAATATCAAACCTATGAAAATTGTGATGAAGTTGCTTTTCAAAAGAAGCTATGCTACAAAGGAGGTGATACAGATTCAGATTTCAATCTATTTAAATTGATTGAGACAAAAGATGTCACTTCGTCATTTGAAAGCTTTACTTACAACACCAGCGCTGAATTTGAGTACATTTTTGAAGAATCTGGCATATATTGCTTTGTATTATATCCAGATAGTTTTTCACCTTCAGAGAAAGGATATCATGGTGGACCTTTGACCCAGGTTCACATTAATTGGCAGAGTTCTTTTGGTGAATTAATACTGCTTGATTTTAAAAGGTTGCTGCTATCTTTTTATTTGACATGTGCATATGGTATCTACTTCTTATTATACGCTGGTATGGTTGCTAAGCGCGTTTCCGATTGTAACTCTACTCCCGTGAAGTCGTACCGAAAAATGAGATATATGTTTCAATATAAAATCCTATCATTCCTGGCTGGTGCGTGTTTAATCCAACTGTTAGCTTTTATCAATTACTTGTTTATGAACAGATTTGAGCGGTACAGTGTACCAGCTTCAATTGTTATCACTTTTGGTACTTTTGAATTAATCTCTAGCACAGTAGTCACGTTTTGGATCATTTACAATCTTATGCTGCTATCAGCTGGTGCGTGGGTTGGTTCATTGAAGAAATCCAGTAATAAGGTACTCATCAGTAGAGTTACTTGTGTTGCGTTGTTTTTTGAGACTGTGTTACATCATATACAAAGACAGTCTGTTTCTCAATCATTTCACAGTTACGGACGTGACTATATTCATAATGAAGTTTTTGTTAAATTCATCATTATCGGTGCTTTCTGTTTTGCCTGGTCGTTCTACACTACGTATAAAATACAGGACAAGCAAACGAAAAAGCTTTACGTTAAGTCGGTGCTGCTTCTTGGCGTTATGTTTATAGGATCAATTATTCTTCATTTTGTTTTCAGGTCTTATAAGACGGAGTACTTGACTAAAGTGATACAGTTTGCCACCATGATTGCGTTCTCACTGTTATGGAAAGACATCACTTTCCAAAAGGGTGTTTTGTGCCTTGAGTGATATATCCATCAATCAATCTATGTTCAATTTCAATCGTAGCGCTCGTACCGAAATGTTGAACCATTTTTTTTTTACACGGAAGATAATTCCAGTTTTTCAAAAATCGTATATAAACACAGTTTTTCTTCTGGGATTTTCATCGTAATCCAATTACATTCGTTTTTAAAGTCATTTAAGATCCCTTCCGCAGAGGCCACCTTGATTTCAGTAAAACTAGATTAATTTTTGTTTTAAAAATGGAGTCAGTTCAAGACTCTGTCATTGGTCTCAATGAGACGATTAGCAATGCTTCCGAGGGCTTATTACAGCATTTCAAAAAATTTGACTTGCTAGCTGTCAAGAATGACTTGCTGGCTATGGTCCACCAAGCTTCATGGTTACAAATTATCATTTCACTGATCGTTGTTGTCATTTCGTACGATCAAATTAAGTATCAATTAAACAAAGGTTCCATTGCAGGTCCAAGATTCAAAATGTGGCCTGTTATCGGTCCTTTCTTGGAGTCCCTAGACCCAAAGTTCGAAGAATACATGGACAAGTGGAATTCAGGTGAACTGTCTTGTGTTTCTGTTTTCCATCAGTTTGTTGTTATCGCATCGACAAGAGATCTTGCAAGAAAAATTATGCAATCTCCTGCCTACGTCAAGCCTTGTGTTGTTGACGTTGCTGTCAAGATCTTAAGACCAACCAACTGGGTCTTCCTTGATGGTAAGGCTCACGTAGACTACAGAAAGGGTTTGAATCCATTGTTCAACAAAAAAGCGCTTGAAGTTTATCTTCCTGCTCAAGAAAAGGTTATGGACAAATACTTAGAGCATTTCATTGACTTCACCAAGGACGGTCCTAAGGTTTTCTTTCCAGAGTTTAGAGAATACATGTGTGCCATTTCCTTGAGAACGTTCTGCGGTGAGTATATCACTGAAGCACAAATTAAGGATGTCGCTGACAACTATTACAAGGTGACTGCCGCTTTGGAATTGGTTAACTTCCCAATCATCTTGCCATACACCAAGACCTGGTGGGGTAAGGTTATTGCCGACAACACTATGAAGGTTTTTGAAGTTTGTGCACAAGCTTCAAAGGACGCGATCCTTGCAGGTAAGGAGCCAGATTGTGTTTTAGACGAGTGGATTAAGTCAATGGTGGAATCAAGCGAGAACAAGGAAAGAACTCAAATCAGAATGTTCTCAAACAAGGAAATTTCTGAAGCTATCTTTACCTTCTTGTTCGCATCTCAGGATGCCTCTTCTTCGCTATGTTGTTGGTTGTTCCAAATTATTGCTGACAGACCAGACGTTGCTCAGAAGATCAGAGAAGAGCAATTAGCTATCAGAAACGGTAACCCATACGAAAAGCTCACTGGTGATTTGATTGACAAAATGACATACACTCACATGGTCGTCAAAGAGACTCTGAGATACAGACCTCCTGTCATCATGGTTCCATACAAGGCCAAAAAATCATATCCAATTACCGATACCTATTCTGTTCCAAAGGGCGCTATGGTCATCCCAACATTATATCCTGCATTACATGACCCTGAGGTTTACGAGGACCCTGAAGAGTTCATCCCTGAAAGATGGGTGGAAGGCTCCAAGGCTTCTCTTGCAAAAAAAAACTGGTTGGTCTTTGGTACCGGTACGCATGTGTGCCTTGGTCAAACTTATGTGCTCATGTCCTTTGCTGCGTTGATTGGTAAGGCCGTTATGTTTACTGACATGACACACGAAGTTACTCCTCTGAGTGAAAAAATCAAGGTCTTTGCTACCATCTTCCCTAAGGACGATGTTATTATGAAATTCGACAAGAGAGACCCATTGGCCGCTTAAACATATCACTAAATTACTTCTATTATTATCAACTACTTATATATATATATTTTTAAGGTTCTTTAACTTAAGTCTATTTTTTTTATATACCAACACTTCAGCTTCGTATAGGCCTAAGTGCCAACTCCCACATCCACACCTTTCATCATCCACCCTCGTTATTACATAAACCTCAAACGCCAATGGTGGAAACAGGGTCTGATACATATCACGTGACATTATATAAGATTGACGCCACACTTTGAAATTTTCAAAGAGGCCGATTCAAAGGCTTTTAGCACTCGGAGTTCAGACCCCATACTTGGCGAGAAGCAATAAAATCACAGCTTAGTGTCATCCAACAGTATTCCACCTTTATAAATACCTTTCTTTCCATCTTTCTTTGCATATTATTTGCGGAACGCTGATTGGAAAAACTAAAACTGCAATGAGTTTAACACAATCAGTAGCCAGTATGTACCTTTTTTTTGATAGTGCTTTGGTCTTTCTTTCCATGAACGGTTTACTAACGTTAATATAGTTGCACAAATTGTGAATGCACTAGCTGAAAAAAGCTATCTAGTGAGTGCCTCTGCAGAGCTTAGAAGTGCGCTGCCAGAGGCAGAACTGCTCTCCCCTAATGATGTTTTGTCCTTTGTTGAGGGTAGTAAATCGACGGTTTTCAACATCGATTCCAAGGACCTTCTGAGTGGGTTGCCAGTTTTGCAAAATAACAAATCAATCAAGCAGTATATTATCCACTCAAAGCTGACGTCAAATGACTTTGCTCCAGTCGTGGCGGCCAAGGATCTCGGTTTCACCATTCTGATATCATCCAACCCAAAAGAATCCTACGATTTTTCGCTTTTGGCTCAGCTCCTTGCCAAAAACTCAGACGGATCTGTGATCCATTTCTACATTGACAACGATTCTGAAACTGTCGCAACTTACTCAGAGGATTCAATTAAGTCATCTTATGAGTCTTTCGAGGGTTCATCCATGGAAGAAGCGTTTGCCCATTTGCAGACCATCTCTGGTAAACTTTACACTGAATTTGAGTTGACAACTCCAGCGGGTTGGATATTCACAAGGGCTTCTGTGGTCGGTGTCTTGCTAGGTAACGCCAACGTTTTGGCAAATAAAACAGAAGACTTTGCTCTTTTTTCTGTGAAAGTGTTTAGACCTTTCAACTCAGCAGCCCTGGAAACTGCCGTACGCAAAATTTCAAATGTCACTTCTTTGGTTTTTCTTGAACAATCTTCAATTACACTACAATATCAATCTTTATTCTTATCTGTTTTGGAATCCATTAATTCCTTATCTGCTAACGGCACCAAGGTTGTCAGCACACATTTATTGGATGTTGATGAAAGCAATGTCGACAAAGTTTTTGATGAAATTGTGCAAAATGCTAAATCTGACAAGCCATCTCAAAAACTGATTTTAGGAAAGAGTTTCAATTCTGCTAGCGAAAAAACGTTTGATATTGAATCCACAGCTGACGGTTCTTACCTCAAAGTGTTGAAGGAATCACAAAAGATTTTATTAAACATCTTAAACGATTACGACACCAATGCCTCACCAGAATATTCATATGGTAAATTTCTAGCATCCCAAGAGCAATTTGATACTTTAATCGAAACAGTTGAAGCTAATCTGTCATCATTTACAGGAGAATTAAACAATGATTTAACTAACTGGTTAGTGAAAGCTCGTGAAACTTCAGATGTTTATGATGCCTCTTCTCTTATTGCTAAACTGGAAAGCAATAACTCAACTGCTGCTGTTGAAATTCTAGCATTAAAGGAACATCTAACACTCAAATCAAACTGGATTATTGGTTCAGATAACTGGTCTTATGATGCTGGTTTAGGTGCTTATCATGAAGTATTGAAGTCTAACAACAAGAGAATTAAGCTTTTGATTATTGATTCAGACTCTTCTGTTAATGTTAAGCAAGGTAAAAAGAACTTGGGCCTTTATGCCATCAATTACGGTAATGCATATGTTGCATCTGTCGCTCTATATTCTTCATACACTCAGACTCTTACTGCTTTCTTAGAAGCAAATGCATACAATTCTGGTCCTTCTATTGTTTTGGCCTACCTACCAAAATCTGATAGTTATTTGGAAATGCTTAAGGAAACTAAAAAGGCTGTCGATATTGGTTACTGGCCATTGTACAGATACACTCCAACATTGAAAGATGCTGAAGAGGGTTTCAAGTTAGACTCCTCTTTCATTAAGAGAGAACTAAAAGAGTTCCTTGAAAGAGAAAACAGGTTATCTTTGTTGGTTTCCAAAAATGCTAAATTGGAATACAATCTACAAGCTTACAATAGAAAAGTTCAAAATGATATTACTTCCAAGGCTAAAGATGCATTCCAAGATCTACTGGACAACTTGGGTGGTGAGCCATTGACTATTGCATCTGCTTCTGATGGTGGTAATGCTACTAATGTTGCTAAAAAATTAGGTACAAGAGCCTCAAACAAAGGTTTAAAGGTGAAACTTCTCGCTCTTGATGATTTAACTATCGAAGATTTGGCTTCTGAAACAAACGTCATCTTTATTACATCAACTTCTGGTCAAGGTGAATTTCCGACTAATGGTAAAGTTTTCTGGGAAGCCGTCAAGGGTTCTACTATTGATTTGGCTACTGTTAGAGTTTCTGTTTTTGGTTTAGGTGATTCCAAGTACTGGCCAAGAAAAGAAGACGCTCATTACTACAATAAGCCAGCTAAAGATCTGTTCAACAAGTTAACTAACTTGGGTGCTACCTTCCTTGCACCATTAGGTCTTGGTGATGACCAAGGGGATGATGGTTTCAACACTGGTTACAATGAATGGGAACCAAAGGTTTGGGAAGCTTTAGGAGTTTCTGCAGATAATGGTGATGAACCAGCTCCAATTACAAACGAAGATATCAAGATTGATTCAAACTATTTGAGAGGTACAATTGCTGAAGGTTTAGTCGATACTACTACTGGTGCTATTTCTTCAAGTGATCAACAGTTGACCAAGTTCCATGGTATTTATATGCAAGATGACAGAGATATCAGAGACGAACGTAAGAAGGAAGGTCTTGAGCCTGCTTACTCATTCATGGTAAGAGTAAGATTGCCAGGTGGTGTTTCAACTCCAGACCAATGGTTAAGAATGAATGAACTTGCGGATACTAGAGGTAACAATACCTTGAAGATTACCACTAGAGCCACTTTCCAATTACATGGTGTTGTTAAGAAAGACTTGAAGGAGGCTATCAGAGGTATGAACACAGCCGCAATGGACACCTTAGGTGCTTGTGGTGATGTTAACAGAAATGTCATGATTTCTGCTTTACCACACAACAGATATTTACATTCACAAATGGTTGAATCATCGAAGATAATTTCAGCTCGTTTACTTCCTGAGACAACTGCATATCATGAAATTTGGTTAACCGACTTGGAAGAAGTTGCTAGAGGTATTGAAGGTGCTCCAAAGAAGCTCCAAGTTGGTGGTGGTGCTTTGCAAGATCATGAACCATTATATGGACCTACATATCTTCCAAGAAAGTTTAAAGTTGTTATCGCCATGCCTCCATTCAATGATGTTGATGCCTATGCTCACGATGTTGGATTGATTGCTATTGTCGAAGACAACAACATTGTTGGTTACAACGTCCTTATTGGTGGTGGTATGGGTACTACTCATAATAACACAAAAACTTACCCAAGAACTGGTTCCATGCTAGGTTTCATTCCTTATGATAAAGCTTCTGTTGTTTGTGAAAAAATTATGCTTGTTCAAAGAGATAATGGTGACAGAAAGAATAGAAAGCACGCTAGATTAAAGTATACTGTTGATGACATGACTGTTGCTGGCTATAAGGCAGCAGTTGAAGAATTACTTGGCTGGAAATTCGCTGAACCAAAGCCTTTCCAAATTGATTCTAACATCGATTTCTTTGGTTGGAGTCAAGACGAGACTGGATTGAACCACTACACGTGTTTCATTGAGAATGGTAGAGTCGAAGATGTTGCCGGTAAGCCACAAAAGACTGGGTTGAAGAAGATTGCCGAATATTTCAAAGAGCACAACGCTGGTTGCTTTAGATTGACCGGTAACCAGCACGTTTTGATCTCTGATGTTCCAGATGAGCATCTTGATACCGTCAAAACTTTGTTAAAAGAACACAACTTGGATAATCTTGATCACTCTGCATTGAGATTATCATCTGCTTCCTGTGTTGCTTTCCCAACCTGTGGTTTAGCAATGGCAGAAGCTGAAAGATACTTACCAGTTTTGATTGATCAGTTAGAAGTTGAATTGGAAAAGCTTGGTTTAAGAAACGATTCAGTTGTTATGAGAATGACTGGTTGTCCAAACGGATGTGCCAGACCATGGGTTGCTGAAGTTGCGCTTGTTGGTAAGTCTTTTGGCTTCTATAATATTATGCTTGGTGGTTCTTACATCGGTTCCAGGGTCAACAAAATTTACAAGACTAATGTTAATGAATCAGAAGTCATTAGTACTTTAGTTCCATTGTTTGCGAGATGGGCTAAGGAGAGATTAGACGGTGAACACTTTGGTGATTTCTGCATCAGAGTTGGAATCATTGTTGAAACCAAGGAAGGAAAATACTTTTGGGATGATGTTGCAGAGGATGCTTAATTCATTCAGATATAACAGCACCTATATTTAATTCACAAGCTCACTGCACTTTCCTTTATTGATAAACAGTTTTGCATTTCGTTCAGTTTTTAATAGAACTATTAATAATATAAGATTTTAAGAGTAGATTAATACATTGAGTAAACTAAAGTACAAGAAAGTATGAAACACTGTTATGATATAGCAAATAAGATCTGTATTAGGTGTGAAAGTGGAAGCAGCATTTATTTAGCGTCTTTTTTGATTTGTTTTAGCTGTGTCAACACATGGACTAAAGTTAATTTTTCTTTATCGGTTATTTCTCTTTCAACCTGTAGTATATCTTCCAACTTAATGTCCCAGAACTTTCGCAATATTTTATTGAGTCGATTGTTGAATCTCATGCGTAAAAGTTTGATTTCTTGTTCAACTAGTTTTGGGAACTCCTCTTCCTTAGATTTGATTTGACGCTTAAAACGTTCGATAATAAGCTCTTTTTGCTTTAGAGTGAGTTGCGGCTGCTTGGGTGTACGGCTAGGACTTTCCTTTGCTGCCTTAGCCATGGCTTATAGGCTCTAGTGCTCCTGTTATTGTTACAACAAACAAATCAATACTTGACATTACGTAAAATCTAAAGTGGCAAAAAAACTGAAACTTCGCTTTTATTAAAGCTTCCTTTAGCATCTACTATTTGTATTAGCAAAGAAGCATATCTACCGATGGTTTTGGAGGCTACTATGGTTGTCATTGACAACTCAGAATATATGAGAAATGGTGACTATTTGACAACAAGGTATCAAGCTCAATTAGATACTGTTGAAGTTCTTTTCAGACGTAAAATCAACTCTAATCCTGAAAATACAGTGGGATTAATGACCATGGCTGGTGAGTCTGCAGTAGTTATTTCCAATTTGACGACAGACTATGGTCAAATATTAAGTGGATTACATTCCACTACGATAAATGGTGCGTCTCAGTTCGTTACAGGAATTCAGGTTGCATGTTTAGCATTGAAGAATAGACAAAACAAAACTCAGAAACAGCGTGTTGTTGTGTTTGTAGGATCTCCAATTGATCAAAAGGAAGCCGAATTAGAACAACTGGCCAAGAGATTAAAGAAGAATAATATTTCAATTGATATCATAAATTTTGGCGCAGACACAGTAAACACAACCAAGTTAGAAAAGTTTATTTCAACAGTCAATAGCAATGAAACTTCGCACCTTGTTACTGTTCCACCTGGCCCTTATCTTCTTTACGAGCAAGTTGACAGATCACCTGTTTTAAGAGAAGATCTGGGAGGCGACTCAGGATTTGAAGATGTTGCTGGTGCAGGTGGTGCTCCAGGTGGTGGATTCGATGGATTTGATTTCGGCATAGATGATCCGAACATGGATCCTGAATTGGCAATGGCGATCAGATTGTCGCTTGAAGAAGAAAATGCTAGACAGGAAAGAGAGGCGAAGATTAAATCGGATAGTTCTAATGATCAGCCGGTAGCTGAAAACTCAGAAGAAAAAATGGATGAATCTAAATAGTTAAGCAAGACAGTCATCAGCGTTAGTGGGAATTGATCAACACCTGTTTGTTATTAATGCTTTCGATCACCAAGAACGCTCATCACCTATTTTTCCATCTATTATATTATCTAGCATAATGAAAAAAGACAATATATTTTCTAAAATGAAATAGCATGGTGTGCAGGATATTGTAGCTCCCCTTATAGTTTTTTCAAACAGGTTTTGTTTTGCTGCTTTGATAAAATGTAGAATAGAGCGATAGCAAATTGGCATTTCTTTGCGGGTTTACTCGTATTTGTGAGCTTGGTAGACCAGCTCTTGGAAAGCTGAAGGAACACCTCGAATTTAGTTTTCTCAGCTATTCAACCATGAAGTCTTTCCATATAAAAGTTGATTAAGGATAAGTACTCTCAGTATAATAAAGAGAACAATGTGTAATGATTGAATTCATTCAAAAACTAGTGTAGATACATAAGCTTACTGGAATTGATTTATAAAAGAATCAGCGGCCTCATAAATATACTACGGATAGAATATTAAAATAATAGATAAACGTAAGGTACAACTATGATACAGATATATAAGTGTCAACCGTAAAAGCTAAACATCAGTGTCCAAGGTTATCAACAAATGTTTTCAGTTTAATTCTGTTTTTATTCCCGGGATCAACAACTACAAGCTGGTTAAGTACTAAGAATCTGATCAAAGCATCATCTCTTTCACTAAGCAAAATCCATTTTTGATTGTCACCAACAACTGCGTTATTCAGCAAAGTTTCAAGCAACTTGATAAATTTTTCCTTTTTGGATATTATTCGA
This sequence comes from Saturnispora serradocipensis, assembly GCA_030570415.1. Classification (NCBI taxonomy): domain Eukaryota; kingdom Fungi; phylum Ascomycota; class Pichiomycetes; order Pichiales; family Pichiaceae; genus Saturnispora; species Saturnispora serradocipensis. The sequence goes on along the minus strand of JAJLVS010000014.1, from coordinate 206,579 downwards.
TCAAGCTGGGCTTGTGACGTTTTGCCAGTGATATGGAATATCTTCTCAAACTCGTACTGGAATAAAAACTTTGAAATAACAGTTTTTAAGAATTTCGTTAATTCTTTTGTCCTATCTCGAAGAGCTTGCAAATCAACATCTTCATCTAAGAATTGCAGCTCTCTCAATTTCAGCTCTTTTTTCCTTATTTTATCCTCAAGTAATGGTATTATGTCAGCATACACAGATGGTAATTGCAAATTCAGTTTAAGCTCTGTAGATATTGGATCTTGAGAATCAAAAGAAACAATTTCAATGTCATCTATCCTATTGATATCCCTCCTCAATTTAGCATTGGAAATATCTATCACATTATCAATATGATATGGCTGAACATCAATCTGTTTAATTCTTGTTAAGATATGCAGCTTTTGTTGCAAGTCTTGATCATACTGGGGTTGTGTTTGTTTCACAGCTTCAAGATTTTGTTTCCAAAGATCTAGCTGTTTCTTCTGTTGCTGTAGTCGTTTTCTTAACTTTTCATCAACGTCCATGATGAGTTTGTTTGTTATTCCTTTATATACATAAATATTTATACTGCTTGAAAAAATTCCTGTTTCATTTATCTGACAGTTGTTTCTGTGGATGTAATGACAACAGAAGCGTCTGAGACTTTATATGTTGGGAATTTAGACCCCCTAGTGACAGAAGTTTTGTTATATGAATTGTTCTTGCAAGTGGCACCGGTGAAAGTGGTGCGCTTTCCCAAGGATAAAGTGTCAAGGCAACATCAAGGTTTTGGATTTATTAAGTTCCATAGTAAGATGTCGGCACAGTATGCTCTACAAGCGTTTCAAGGGGTGTCTTTGTATAACAGGATACTGAAACTGGGTAAAGTTAATGGACAATCCCAGGAGAATGCCGCTTCGAACACTTTAGAGGATGATGAGATTGATGAAACTGGTTTCGATCTTGATGATGATTTTGGCCCTGTGGTGTTTGTTGGTAACTTGGATCCTTTTGTTGATACAACTACTTTAAGAGATACGTTTTCATTATTCGGTAAACTAAGAAAGCCTGTTGAATTAGTTAAAGGTCAATTGAGCAATCATGCATTTCTTACATTTCAAACATTTGAAGAAGCTGACAAGGCACTTGAACGGATGAATAGGAAGATGATTATGAACCGACTTGTAAAAATTGAGTATGCATATAAACGGGGCTCGACCTCGGAAAGGCATGGTGATAGCATTGAAAGAACTCTATGGGAGAAAGCTAAACAAAATAACTTTATTGGAAGAGAAGGTGAAAAGAAAGCGATCTTGGATAACTTAAAGAAAGACAGAGATGTCAATGGCACCAGTATTAACACCAAGGGTGAGCTCAGTATCAAAACAAATACTAAATCACCCACTCCTGAATATCCTCCTTCCGCAAGAGGTCCAAGAGATGCTGGAAGAGACTCTCCCCCATCCCACCAGCAGCAACAAAATACATTTCACAGCGACCAAGGTAAAAGAAACACGTACAATTATAATGGTGGATACAATAATCAATCAAGATTTAAAAAATACAACAATAACCAAGATGCAAGATTTCAGCCATATCCTCAGTATCGTGGACAGTCGAGTAGGGGTAACTACAATCCGCAAAGGAGTTCTTACAGAGGTCGTGGTGGAAACGGATACAATAGTAGAGGTCGTGGAAGCCGTGGGGACTATCAAACCCAGAGAGATGGATACCATAAAAACGGACAGTACTATGGCTAAGCATTTTTCTGGTACTGAAAAATTTCAGCTTCACAGCTTCGATTTTCTTTTAAAGAAAAGCATTTGTTGCACACAATTAGTCATGTCTTCAATTGATCCTTCTATTCTCAATAGCTTAGACGATGCTTCTAGAAAAGATGTTGCATCTTTTGTCCAACAGGAAACAAGCAGAGCCAAAATTCAGCAATCTGTTACGGAATTCACTAATCTTTGTTTTAAGAAGTGTGTCACCTCTATTAATGGTTCACAGCTCTCCAATCAGGAGGAATCATGTATGAATGATTGTATGAACAGATTCCTTGACACAAACATCAAGGTAGTTCAAATCCTTCAATCCTTGCAAAAATAATCATTCCGTTGACGACTAATTTTCTAAAAACCAATAAAGATTGCCATTATGGCACTGGTGGAGTTTATAACCCTTCTATATTTTGTTGTTTATATTACTTAAGTGCTACTACATTCATAGATATGTGCTCTAAAACTTTGCGTAAATAACACACTATAATGGGAGCCGACTGTAATGTATAATGATTTGATCGCGTTGATCATCGCACTGTTGTTATTAAACGCTTAATAAACTGCACACACCTATGGATAAGTCTATCAAAAGAGGGTTGAGAGACCGGATATATGAGAAGCGTAAAGTAGCCGCCCAAAACTTGGTTCGAATTGTTACTGAATCACTAAATAACAACAATAAAGACCAGATCCAACAGATAATTGATCAACTAGCAAGAGAATTTGCATATGATGTAAACGAACCGTATTCTAGATACGGTGGACTGATAGGTCTTGCAGCAGTCACATTGGCATTAGGCCAGGGTGAAGTGCCAAACTATTTGGATAGTATTATCAATCCGGTTTTAGCGTGTTTTGGTGATCATGATGCTAATGTCAGATATTATGCTTGCGAAGCTCTCTACAACATCTCAAAGGTCACCAAAGGTGAGATTCTGTTGTATTTCAATGACATATTTGATATTCTTTGCAAAGTTGTTGCAGACCCGGATCACAGCGTTAGAAATGCCGCTAAGATTGTTGACACCTTAATGAAGGACATCATAAGTGAGAAAGCTACTACTTATGTATCTGTTTTGGAATTACAAAAGAAAGACCCTCAAACAATGGCCAGAGTTCTTGATAAGTCTGGGAAGTTGCTACAATATTACGATTCTCAAACTCCAAAGGCCTTTCAATTATCAAAATTCATTCCTTTATTGAAAGAACGAATCTATGCCACAAACACCTACACTAGAATGTTTATTGTCAACTGGTTACATCTACTTCATTCAATTCCAGATTTAGAGCTTATATCTTATTTGCCTTCCTTTTTGGAGCCTTTATTGTCCTACCTAAGTTCAACTATGAAAGACGTTAGAATTCTAACTGAAAACTTCTTGAGACTGTTACTACAAGAATTAAACAGAATTTATGAAATTAAACAGCTTGTCTCAAATAGAGGAAATGTTGTCAGGGATGCCAAAAAGTTGAGTGACAAGGAGGCTATAGAAGAGTTAAAGAACCCCGAAACAACCCCTGATAGTTTTCAGTATATTCCTGGACAAGATACTGCCGTTGACTTTCCAAAAATTATTGATATACTAGTCAACAACTTGGAGTCCATTGAAGATTTGATAAGAATAATTTCATTGGAGTGGCTAGTAAACCTGCTTGATATTTCGCCTGACTCATTTATCATCTTGATTCCAAAGTTACTGGCGATTTTGCTTCATATAATATCCGATGACAACACCGATTTACAAAATATGGCAGTCGATTTCAACTACAGGTTAATGGGTTTAGTCGCTTCAGACAAGTATGAAACTAATTACTCCCTTCTAATAAATAAACTAGTATCTCATTTGTCTGATGATAAGCATTCCAATAGGTTGACAAGATTAACATCATTGGATTGGTTGATCATGTTGCAAGTAAGAGATCATCGTCAATTTCTACACCATTCAAATAATACCTTTGTTACTTTATTGAAAGTTTTGAACGACTCTTCAGAACAAGTTATAAATAAAGACTTAGAACTACTATCTAAAATTGCTCAAGAGAGTGATGATAGATATTTTCAAAGTTTCATGATTGACTTATTAGTTATGTTCAAGAGAGACAGAAATTTGTTGGATACCAAAGCAGACTTTATACTGAGAAGACTTTATCAATCATTGAATGCCGAAAGAGTTTATCAGGCAATTTCAAAAGTTTTATATGAAGATGAGGTTAATTTATCTTTTATTACCATAATGATTCAAATATTAAATAACAACTTAATTGTGGCTCCGGAATTAGCAGATTTGAGAAAAAAATTGGTTTCTAAAACAGAACAAGCTCAAGAGCTTTTTGAATCACTTTTCAAATGCTGGTCATTGAATTCACCTTCCTTACTATGTTTAACGTTATTGACCTCAAATTATAAACTTGCATATGAAATTATATTAGGTATATCAGATTATGAAATAAGTTTAGGCATGTTTATTCAACTCGACTTACTTATTCAATTATTGGAGTCTCCTATCTTTGCAAAGCTCAGGCTTGATTTACTTCAGCCAAGAAAGAATATACATCTTTACAAATCACTGTATGGGCTCTTGATGCTTTTGCCCCAATCCAACTCTTTTAAAATATTACAGAATAGACTTGCAGCGATTTCTCCTGTGATTAATTTACCTTTTGAAGAGAAGGAAAGTGACGGGGAAAATAATGAGTACTTCGATTTACTAGAGTGTTTCAATAAGTCGCAACAAAGAATGCTAGAATTTAAAGATCAAGATCCAAACACTCTTGAGCAACTTGAAACCTCAATCAATGGCTTGGCCATTCAAAGCAAACAGCCAATACAAAACTTATCTTTACCAAAACAATCAACTGATTCTGTGTTGAGCGAACAGACCAATATAACTAATACTAAAAAAGGTGACGTTAAGCTTTTCAGTGATTTATTCCCATCTTCTAGTGCGCCACATCAAGTTGATGATGGCACTGGTCAACTAGAATCCTTAAATGTTCGCAGACCATCGGCTGTTAGTGAAGATCCTATCGAAACAAGTTCTATGATATAGATCCTTTTCACATTTCTTGGACGTAAATCGCTTTATTACTATTTTTGTGCCCTTTATATATAGTAAAAAATGTCATGTACCATAAACAATCGTAAGCAATACTAACCAAACCGTTGGTTACGATAGTTTTCAATGTTATTCTTGTACTTCAAGGCATTTGAACTTAGATTTTTGGATCTTTCTCTAGTCTCAATCTTACCAACCCTCTTCGCTTCTGATTTCTCAATAAGTTGTTGACGCAAATGGAGCACATCTTTCACCTTTTGATCAACAACAGCTACAGTGCTCTCACTATTTTCGTTTTCATTATCATCTCTAGCTGGTAAGAATTGTCTATAGTAACGAGCCATTGATCTATGACCTAATTTGTAACCATTTGGAAGGCTCAATTCTACTCCTGTTGGATCAACTACAGCGGTTAGATGCTCTTCTGCTTCCACATTATCATTATTGATTTCACGGGCATCAGGTTTGTAAAACGTGGACCAGATTTCTCTTTCTTCTGTTGTTTCGTATGGAATCACTGCATGTCCTTTGGATTTGATATGCTGTCTTATGCCAATCAGCTTAGTAGCTTCATATCCACATTTCAAACAAACTCTTTCAATACTTACCGCATCCGCTAAAACCCTTAAGAGACCTTCCTTGTCAACCAAGTTACTAGGATACGGTATGTAAAGGCCATGCCATCTAGACATATGCTCAATATTTGATTCCGTATGTGAACTGACTTCCCCACAATAAAAACACTCTTCAAGTGATAGTTCAATTGGTAACTCTTCTTCATCTGTTAAATCACCAGCGTCTGTATCTTCCCCGGAGTTGTAAACTGACGAAACGTAGTGATTTTCAGAATCATTTTCGGAAAGTTTAGAGATTGTGGATGTGACATCATCAGTATCATAGCCTTCACTACTAGATAAAATGGTACCTATTGAAAATTGCGAAACTTCTGATCTAGCTGGACTCAAATCTCTATTAACATCGCTTGAACCAGGACTCAAATGTGATGGATGCTTTAAATGATGTTTCGCAAGCTGAGTCAAACGTTTTGATTTTAAGTGGCTTTGGCCCTTAATCTTGTGAGACTTGGAGTTGTCTTCATCAATAATGAACCCAAAGTCATCAACCTCCACCCTGTTTCTTATTTGTGAAGCGACTTTCTGCTCAAAGACCTCAGCGGTAACACTAGGCAAGTTTGCCACACGACGCTTTAGATTATACCTATGCCATTCTGTCTTCATATGAATTCTTTGCATTTGAGGGTCCGAGAACGAAACATGACATGCTAAACAGGAAAACTTGTCTTTATTGAAAACGGAGTGTGTCGGTAGATTCGTATATCCCACTGTTGTCATAATAGTTACACTATACAAAAGAAATTAATATCACCGACCTGTCAAAAAACATTGTAAGAAATTTTATAAAGATTATAAAGTGCTCATGTGGTATAAAAGAGCATTACATATCTTGATATGATTAATTTTATATAAATACACAAAAGAGATAAACAAGAGTTTAATATAGTACTTCGATACCCTCAACAGGCCATTCCCTTTTGAATAGCTCCATACCAACAATATCCTGTTGATTCAGTTTACCATCAAAAGAAGCTTTAAATTCACCATGAGTACCCAAACTTTCTTTGATAAACCCACTTCTCCCCATTTTGGTAAATATTGGAACGTTTTTGTATGCCCTAATGTCTTCTGGATGAAAGAACATGAATCTGATAGTCACCATAGATTTGTGAATTCTGTAAACTTCACCTGTGAGCACTGCACGCTTAGCCAACACTCTACGGAAGTCTGTGTTAGCAAAGGTACCCTGTGCAACAATTTCAATTCCACCTTGCTCCTTTTCTTTGAAGAATAATGCTGGAGTGTTTGTTAAAGAAACTGGAACAATTGCAGTTGCAAAGGAAACTTGACCCTGGTGCAAAAATCGTTGGTATTTTGATACCTTGTTTGCATTTCTGGTTAACTGAGAAAAAAGGGGATCTATCAAATAACGACGGAACCCATATTGTACCACCATTTTTTCCTTTGATCTGATTGGCTTTTCGTATGCCTCCCATGTTTTGACTTCGAAATTACAAACGGCAAGTTTGTGTTCTTGTGGTAAAAGACCATAGAGGACAAATGGCAAGGTTTTTGGATCTTGGAACTTGTCAAATGAAGCATTAGAAAGTTTGATATATATCTTGACTTTATCACCGGCAGTGATAGTGGCTGTTTGTTTGAATTGCTTGATATTTTGAATTCTGTAATTTCTGAAATTGGTGACACGAAGGTATCTATCCCAGTTTTCTGGTCTCTTTTCATCGTATTCATCGCAATCCCAGAAGGTGCTGGCAAGTGATTTAACACCACGATATTTTTTCAGACGTTCAGTAGCACGTTCTTCGGGACGCAGTTCAATCTCATCAGGCCATTGTAATTCATCATGCTCCCTTTTACGATAAAGAGCAAGTTGCTTTGCGTGTTCTTCTGGTGATAATTGTGCATCTAGGTCCATTAAATCATCATCAACATCAGCTTCTTCGGTCATTTCTGTTTCCTCTTCATCATCATCGTCCATATCCACCTCTTCTACTTCTTCAGAGTCGGATTGAAGACCGACTTCTGCAATCATTTCTTCCAACTCGTGGTCTTTGTACCATCTTGCATGGTATTCGGTCATACCTTTAGGTAGTCTTCTTTTAGGAGCAATTTCAACTTCGTTAACTAGATTCCAGTCGTTTTCTTCTTCCTCGTAAAAGTCATCGTCCATGTCAGAAATATCATAATCTTGGTCTTTCTCTAGCTCATTTTCTTCTGAATCCTCAACAAGCTGGTTCAGTGATTCTCTTTTATCAGTTGGGAGGAAAGAGTGTTCAGAATCATTGCTCATCTCAAAGTCTTTTGATTTCTTTGATTGCACAACTTGTTTCTCAATTTTTTCAATTTGTTGATCACCGAAGCCAGGGATATGAACTAAGTTATCTATGTTGAAGCCTTCACCTCTGACTATACCCTGAACAACAAGTAAACTTTCGGTATCGGAAACAGGAATTTTATCAAGCTTGTCACCAACCAAGTAACCTCTGGTGTCTCTCCAGGTGACTCTGCTTGGGAACTTTTGACAGATATTTCTTAAAATGTTTAGTTGATCGTTACTGTTTTCGAGAATGTACAGCTTATCACAGCTTGGAAAGAAATGTTCATAGAAACTTGATAGAGACTTATAGACATCAAGCTGCAAGTTCTTCTTTGGATAGTTTGAAACCAAGTCTGGAAGAACACCCAAATCAGTGGCAATACCTTGTGCCTGCACCGCTCTGATTATTTGCTCACCATACTCTTCGTTGATTTCCTCGCTGGCAGATAGCCCAAACACAACGAAATCTGAAACCTTACATGCATCAAGGATGTTTAACAAATTGGATACATCTGGTAAAATGATTTTCAGTGAAGACTTGAAACGGTTTACTTTCACTGTAAACACCTGTGTATTAGCGTCTGTCACTGGATGTGAAAAGATCAATTCATTTTCTGATAGTGGTGACAGAATTTGCTGGATGATTGTCTTAGCATCAATGTTGGTTGTTAGCGGAATGATCGTAATGATTCTATCAACTTTATTCCCAGAAAACAGTGCCCTTTCTTTAATCGACTGGTTAATCTTGTTTTTCTTCACTTGATCACTTTTATTCTTTCTTTCATTTTTAGACACAACTCTAAGTGCTTTGTTATTAGCGCTATTCTTTTCAACTTTACCCTTTAATGATTCCTTAATGGATCTTTTCGATGCATGCCGAGATTTGAACGGTTTGTTGTTCTTTTTCAGTGTAGATCTGTGACCTGCCATCCTATAAAATTGTGTCAATCTACAATCTAGTTGCTTTTGTTACATATATTTTTCACTTTTTTAGAAGGAAAAGTGAAAATTATAAAAAAAATTAAGATTTGCACAGCCTCAAATGTGTGCGCTCATGTGCTCAGCAATGGGTTTTTGCTAAATATTTTTTCCACAAAACAGAACTTTTATTGTCAATAGAGTCGTAAAAGAAAATCAGGACCGTGTATCAATACTCTATCACCAAATTCAAAACAGTTGCATTCTTAATATTTGTTAGTTTCTTCAATTGAAGACATGAAAATAGCATTTTTGAGTATTCGCCTGAAGGGTAGATTTTTTGACTCACGTGTATGTCACGTGTTTTGACTTAGGGTGTGCCCTTGTGACTGTGAATTTTGCACACCTCAGCCAAATTTTGGCACCACGAAATTTTATTCAGATCTGACTTCCCAGACGACGCGCGCAGTGTGTTTGAATTTTTTCAATTTGGCACTGTTAATAAAGTATTGAAGTGTATACAATCGTCAGAAAACACCAAGGAAACGTATGTTGAATCGACGTGTGGGAGTGTTGAACAGTGATTGCGATGGTGCTTTAAAACCTATCTTGAATGAGAGAGTTTATTAATGATACTGACGAGGGAAATCATAATAGAGACAATTATCAGAGTTTTCAACATATTGCAAGGGACTTTGTCAAAGAAAATGAATGGAAAACATTATGGCCCGGACTCGGAAGCTTACTGTCTGACTGAAATTTGATATCATGAAATCGACCCATAAATTGGACATCTAAGAAAATTAAACTCACATCAAAGGTTTTCCACGTTAAAGAAAATTGAAATATGAATAATAAAAATTTTTCACTGGCTTCACCACTACTATTTGTGTTAATATTGCTGTATAGCCGTCCATTTACTAACATCTAACTTTAAACAGAATATGGCTCACTCCAACGTTTGGTATTCCCACCCAAGAGACTTCGGTAAGGGTTCTAGAAGATGCAGAATCTGTGCTTCCTACTCTGGTTTAATCAGAAAGTACGGTATTGACATGTGCAGACAATGTTTCAGAGAAAACGCTAAGGACATTGGTTTCAACAAGTTCAAATAAATCTCTTTTCTTATATAGTGTATTACAACTTGTTTAATAAAAATAAACAGAATTTCTTGAATGGAGTTTCTTAAAACGAAGATCGAATTATAAAATGAATAAATGTAAACTTGTAACGTACTTACAAGGAGCCTCTGTTGGCTATCTCTCTGATTTCTTTACTTTGTATGATGAGAAGTTCCTTATCAATGTTGGACTCTGCGATGATCTTGGCACATTTTGCAACTTCCTCTCCCTTGATAGGATAGCTTGCAACAAAAGCCAATGGTGTGTCTCTCACCCAGTTGCCTACACACTCCGCAACGGTGTTGCCAAGTCCTTTGGATTGCTCTCTGGCTCCTAGTAACACACCTGGTCTTAATATAACAGTGGTCTTGAACCCCAAAGCTTGCACATCCCTTTCCAACTCACCCTTGGTTTTCATGTAGAGAAAACTGGAATTCTCATTGGCACCTACTGAGGAGACAAGAATCGCTTTGTCAAACCTACCACTTTCCTTTGCTGCTTTAAAAGATGTGTAGTTGATACCGTAATCAATTTCCTTGAACTTCTCTGCAGATCCTGCGTTACCTCTGGTTGTACCGAATGACGAAATAAATACAGATTCCCCTGGGACATCGCAACTCTTTATATCGTCTGACCATTTATTAGTGTCGGTGTCAACAATAACATCAATATTACTTGGTGTTGCATCCTTGAAAACGGGTGGTAAACGACGAGTTAAAGCCACGACATGTTCCGAAGCTCCACTTATCTGTGATAGAAAATGAGAACCAACTAATCCTGTACCTCCAATAATGAAAATTGCCATTTTACCTGAACTTAGATTTGATTTCAAAAAGACCATCACTCACTAACAGAAAACAGGCCAATGCTATTAAAATTTTTTGATTCCAGTTCTTTTCACTTGAAACATAATTGTGTGATTCGCAATTTATTAGACTCAAATGGCCCCAGCTACCAATTCCGGCTTGGTGGTTGTACCTTATAAGGCCCCTTATGATCTCATATTGTTGAAAAAATGGTTTTTTCCTGATAAAAAGAACCTAAATGATGCAAAAACAAAAGAGCTCAAAAATAAAGCCATTGCCAAAGTAAGGGCTTACTCGACTCGCGGGCCCATACCACATGCTTTAGAGATGACGGCTTTGATAATAGAAGCAATTTTGATGGATGAAAAAATTACGGAAGTGGATATTTCAAGTATAGCAACCAATTTTTCAAGATCGAACAATCAGAACGATTTTTCAGTCAGATCAGCGTATTCAAGTATCATAACGAAATTTGTTAATGGTTTATTAGACCCTCTACAACAGGGTACATATGCAATTTCTCTACATAACTTGGCAAATAATATAAAGTTGCCATCACATTTTGTGGAAATGAGACATGTCTGCACTCATGAAGCTTTACCCTCTTTGCAAATGCTTCGTCTAACAGTGGTTAGAGCATTGGAATGGCTTTTCTTGAATTACTGGGATCCAATTGTTCACACTTATGTCAAACTTGGCATTGACAATATAAATAAAATGGAATTGTCAAAGACAACTCATGGTAAAGATCATGGAACTAACAAAGAGCCCAAAAAACCTGTAATTAGCACAACTTTGAACAAAGCCGGTATCAAACAAGCTGAAAATCATCTCAAGGCTATACGTAAAATAAGAAAAAGCTCATTGGTCAATCCTAAGGCAAACTTCGCAAAACAATTTGAAGAACAATTGGAGCTATTGTTTCAGGTAGTAACATCCAAAATCAAACCTGAGTTGTTTTCAGAAATTTTTGTATTAAAGAACTACTTGATGCCACATGGTGATAAGTGTGAAAATATTAGTGAAAAGCAAAACCTGGGCCTAAAATTATTATGGGGTCCTTTCATTCAATCTTTGACAATTGAGTTGCTGCTTCCATTACTATCTTTGTTAATGACTTTTGCAAACTCCAAATTGATTATTAGTGATTTGAGTGATGAACAAATTGATAAAGCACTGGTAACCAGTGTAAACATGAACGGCGTGTTGTATCCAAGATCATTAAAAGAGATTTCATTAGCCTCTGATTGGATAATTTGGATTTTGGAGAACACAGAGGTTGTCGGTAGTTTTGGTCATGAAATTATCACATTAATCAAGAAAATGGGACCTTGTGGTATTTCCATTCGATGCTTGACATTATTGGAGGACAGCCAAGACTCTAACAGTACTTTGAAGGAAACCAGTAAGAAGTTGAGGTCGACTTGGACACGATTTTGGATTCCTGATGCTACCACAGTTCAAACTAAAAAATTCGAAGACACAATAAACTCCGATGGTCAACAAACAAAGAGAAAAGCCAACGACTCATCATTATCTCACGATTCAAAGAAAGTTAAAACTGCACCAACTGCAGCGGCAGCAACTGTATTGTTTAAACCAATTTCAGATTATAAGCCAACCGCATTTGGCTGCTTACCTTAATATCAACTTGTAACAATATCACTTTTCAGTAACTTTCGTATGAATGCTTATATAAATGACATTTAAAATGCATTCCCCCATCTCTGTACAACTAACTCTAAAAGTCCACGGTGTGTGTAAAGCTGAGACGCCTGCCGACCGTAGAATAACCACTCTTTAATGAATTTTTCATTTTGATTGGGATATTCTAGCGCTATCATGCCAACAATTGACGTTAACACTCTATGGCGGTTAATACGGGGTATTTTAATGCTCTGTGATATTTTACAGTGGTTCATTCTCATTCTTGGTAATTCTTTCAACTTCACACTTTGAAGACAATTCACATCTTTTAAGTTTATGAGATCATTAATGTGAATGCTATCATTATAACAGCCTTCATAATTAATTTGATTTCTGTCAACTAATGAGTTAAACTGTAACAAAAACTTCCCCAGTACAATTGGAGAAATAAAACTACTTGTGAGTACTTCACTGTTCCCCACAATTCTTTCTTTTTTTAAGTTATTGTTTAAATAGTTGTACAGACAAGAGTAACCATGATTTGACAAAGTTTTTTGATCAATAAATCCAGATTCAAATTGGTCATTTCGGAAAAGACGATTAGGTATTTTCAATGTGGCATCTTCATAAATACAATATGATAATTGTTCAAATGTTAGTGACACATCTTTAGGTATTATTGTTTGTAATATGGCGATTCGTTTGTGAATCAACTCATTATGATATGAAGAAAATTTGTGTTTTAAACTTAAGGGGACCTTGTCTAACGCTTCCAATGGTGGGTAAAACAACGTCGTAAACCTCCTGATCAAATTCCACCTCATATCTACCTCTTTAACTTATAACAACTTTAATGTACAGCTGAAAAATTTTTGATATATTTTTTCTAGTATGCAAACTTTTCTGATCAAAGTTGAATAATGGCACCCAAATCAACTAGTAAGAAGTCGTCTTCAAGCTCAAAAGACAACTCAACTGCAGCTCCAAGCTCAAATTCCAAAATCAAATCAAAAACGCTCAATAGTAGCCCTCAGGAATATATTTTGCGCCCTCAATCTATAGAAAGCAGTAACGATACAAGAAATACATCTGTTATATTTGTTTCTAATGCAATCCTAGAATCACTAGAGTTGAAAAAGGGTTCATTTGTGAAATTGAATAAAGGATTACAGGAATTGATATTTTTAATAGATGTATGTGATGATATCTCGTTTGATGTTGTGTTAATCAATCCAGTATTTTTGAGAATGAACGGTTGGTTGCTTGGCGATAAAGTAACATTGAGCAAGTTTAATGGTCAATTAGCATATGCAAAGATTATCAATGTACTTATGAAGGACAGTGATGCTTCTAATGTCAAAAATAGTTTGATTGACGTTGGTATAGTGTATCCTACTCTAAGTGACAGCAAAAATTGGTTTATCAAAAACATCGATGCTCCGGACACAAATAGCAAGCAAGAAGAGCTTTCTAGAGATCTTTCCAATTTGACCTTAGAAGAAACCTCTGCTAATCAGCTATTCTCCTCTCTGGAGTTCAATATTGTCCCCTTTCTAGTACACCCAAGCACTACTAATATAGTGTGTAATGAAACTACAAAATTACCTGAATATCTACTCAAACATTCATTTGAGCACATTGGTGCTTTATCTGTTCAGCTGGCTCATATCAAGCGTACATTGGCATTGCCATTGAACACTCCCGCATTGTTTACATCCTTTGGTATTGCACCACCAAGGGGTTTGCTTCTGCATGGTAACTCCGGTGTTGGTAAATCTATGATACTAAGAGCTCTAGGATATGAGTTTTCAGAATGCCACGTTGTCAAAATCAATCCTACTGAGATTATAGGAAGGTATCTTGGTGAAACTGAAGAAAGACTCCGAACATTATGGCAAGAAGCAATCAAGTATCAACCTGCTATAATTTTACTTGACGAAATTGATACATTGGTTCCAAGCAACACAAGTGCTGGTAGAGATGAAGTTAGTGATGCTGACAATAGAGTTTTGACTACGTTACTGACACTACTAGATGATACAGATCCACTTTCAAAACTAGTTATTGTTGGTGCCACTACTAGAGTTACTAATGTCAATTTGTCTTTACGTCGTCCGGGGAGGTTTGACGTTGAAATTGAGGTGCCAGTTCCAGATGCCAATGGCAGATTAGAGATTTTGAATAAATTGCTGAATAGGATGACTAAAGGCAAATGTACATTAAATGAAGAAGAAAGATTGATAGTCTCAAGTAAGACACATGGGTATGTTGGTTCTGATTTAGTGGCATTGGTCAGAGAAGCGGTAATGAATGGTATTGAAGAGTATATTTTGCTAAACGAAGAACCAAGGGTGGACTTCAAACATTTTGAAAATGCCATGTTGGAAATTAGACCAAGTGCAATGAAGGAGATTGTATTAGAAATGCCAAAAATCAAATGGAGTGACATTGGAGGACAGACAGTTCTAAAGCGTAAATTGAAGGAGATGGTTCAGCTACCATTAACATCATCACACATATTTCAAAAGCTAGGTATTAAGGCACCAAAGGGGCTTTTATTATATGGGCCACCAGGCTGCTCTAAAACAATGACTGCAAAGGCCCTTGCAAGTGAATCGGGGTTAAATTTTCTTGCAATCAAGGGTCCAGAAATGTTTGATAAGTACGTTGGCGAATCAGAGAGGAAAATCAGAGAAATATTCAACAAAGCCAGGACCTCAGCGCCAAGTATTATATTTATTGATGAAATTGATGCAATTGCGCTTGATAGAGAATCAGGAGAATCCTCTAATGTTGCCAAGCAAGTTCTTAATACCATGTTGAATGAAATTGACGGTGTAGAAGAATTAAAGGGTGTTGTCATCATTGGTGCCACAAATAGGCCTGACTCTATTGATCCTGCTCTTTTGAGACCGGGCAGATTAGACAGACATGTCTATGTCGGTCCGCCAGATGAACTAGCTCGTCGTGAAATCTTTGAAAAGAATACAAATAAGTTCAATCTCGAAGACAAGGAATCTTTGATGGAAACTTTGGTACAATGGAGTGAAGGTTTTAGTGGGTCTGAATGTGTGCTACTATGTCAGGAAGCTGGGCTTAATGCCATCATGAGCGTTGATCAAACAATAGAAAATAATGAGGTTGAAAGTGTGGAAAGAGTTCACTTCGCCAATGCTCTTAAGGAAATAAGTAGAAACATTACACAAGAAATGCTAGAATATTACGAATCATTTGGTAAGAAGTATAGTGCTATTTAGATTCTTTTATAATATGATTATTTCATATAAGCTTATTCTACTGTAGCTTACATAATTTTCACTTCTCAATATTTTAGTTATCTTGTTTCTTGTCCTCTTCAAAACGCCTGCTTTCTTGTATTAAAAAATCAATACCATGGCTCCTAGTACACATAAAGTTGTGACTGTGATTGTGTTTTCCCTTCTTGGTGCATACTCGGGTGTAAAGTTCTTTGAGCCTATCATAATCGAGCAATTGAGAAAGGATGGCAATCTCAGAAATGACATCCCAATTCCTGAATTTGACAAGAACGGTGATCGTATTGTTAACGGTGTTGATAAGAGTGTTGAACTCGAAAAGTTGAGGGAGAAACTAATTTCTAAAAAGGAATAGGTGCTGTATATAAGAACACTACATAGTGTGCTATTGTTTAAACTTTAATGAGATAATAATGAATAATAGAAGGATTGAAAAAAGGTTAATTATCACTATAATTTTACATTGTATCGTTAGTCCAACAGAGCAAGACGACTGTTCTCATCTTTGCTACGAAATCTACAAAAATGTTTCAAACTTCAAGACGACTACTGACCCAATTGGGAAATCTAAAAAATTTTCAGAAAAAAATTTTTTGATATTTTCCTTCCTTGAAACATACTGACATCTTTCTGATATCACACATAAACATGGCTAAACTTAAGAAAAGATCAAAGATTTCACAACATCGTCATAAGGCTAATCAATTAGTCAGTTCCAAGGTTTCAAATAACGAGATCAAACCATTGGATGCACAAATATCACAACTTTTCACAGATTTGAATTCACAAGACGACGAGAAACGTTCACAGTCCCTTGCATCCTTAACTTTACTGTGTGATGCCAATAGTAGCATTAGAAAAATAGCATTGAAAAATAATTTAACAAAAATCATCTTATCTACACATATAACGGATCCGAATTTTTCAATCAGATCAGCAGCATTGGGTTTATTGAGAAATTTGGTTATCGAAGAAGAGTATGACATGGCTATCCACCTTTGGAGAAACGATATATGGCTGGTTTTAGAAAATGGGTTCAAAAGTATTGATCTTACTCAAGGTAACCAGTTTGAGTATTTGGATTCTCTTATCGGTTTGTTAGATGCCTTATGTATGGAACTGACCATTGAAATCGTCAACGAGCAAATAATTCCTAGACTGAGTGAAAAAAGAATTATGAAGCTGCTGTTTGAATCCTTAAATGTTTTTATTGTGCGTGAAGAAGCCTCAACCACCGAATTGAACAATTTGGTTGTGTCAATTTTGCAGCTGTTTTTTGACATCTCAAGTATTTCCACCAAATTCTTGCAATCACTGGCATCTGAGTTTAATTACATGCAAGCTTCAGGTCCATTATTCAGTAAACTATCTCCTAGTACTAATTTAGCAAAGACATATATCATCGGTACCAACTTTCAGATCTGTGAATTTAATAACGATTTAGCAAATGGACAAGTTAATCAGGTTATTATTGAACTATTTAACATCATCAACCAAATTGATATTAACAAGACCATCGAATATATAAAAGATTTATCTGTTAACCCAAATAAAGAAACGGATTTAATGATGAAAGCCAATTTCCAGATCATTGATACTTCATTAGACTTGTTCACCACCATGATTGAATACACCGGTTCATCGCTTGAAATGCAGCAGGGAAACAAAGGCGACAAATTTACCGCATTGGTTGTGAATCAACTTATTCCGTTTGTCAAGCAACTTATTGTCCAAGAATTCAAGAACGAAAAGTTACTTGTTTGTCTGAACAACGCACTTGTCTATTTAACGAGTATTGGAAATATGACCAAAGAAGATGTTCAATTAATTGGTGAACAGTTATCAGCTATGACTGATGTTTTAACAGAGGAATTTGTAAAATCAATCGAAAAAATTGAGGACGCTTCGTCATTGACAACAATTGAACATTTATGTGATTTAATATCATTTAAATTCAATGTTATTGATTTTGCATCAAAGAAGAGTCTTGAATCTAAGGTAAATCTTATTAAAAGAGATGAATCATTGGGCCTGATAGACAATCTTTTGAAGCTTTCGAATAAGTTGATAAATTATTCCACATTAGATGACAATGATAAAGAGATTGGCATGGACGTTGATATTTTAGTTCAATACACAACTACACTAATCCCATATTTAACTGTCATTGCAAAGTATTGTGCAAATGATGAACTCACAAAGTCAATTACACAATATATTGTGGATCAGCTATTGATTCAACCTGTCACATTCTACAAGAATAAATTGACGCCGAATGATTCTAACACAGCAAATGAGGGTAAGTTAGAAAAGAAGGATGAGAGAAAGAAGAAGAAGAATGGTAGCAAATTGACGACTGCGAAGTATCACGCACAATATGGATACCTTATCGAGTCAACTTTAAATGATGCCATCAACTCAATTTTTGAATTATTTGATGACAATTATTCTTACAATCTTTCAATTTATCACAATGGTGGATTACACGAAGTTCTATCAAGCATTTTACCTGAATATAAGGTCATTTATAAAAATATTGACAAGAATCAACAGATCGGTTTGAAAAAGAGAAGTGAGGACACTTTGATGAACTTAGGTAGGTTTATTCTTTACAAAAAAACGGAGATAAATTGAGTGATTTTTGACTTTGATTTTAATGTATATAAATTTTCAAAGAACTAATATACTTATTTGCAAATGCAATGCAGCTTCTTCATTAATTTTTTAATTCTTAAATAATAGTTATAATACATACAAAAGCTTTACACATTTAAAAATAAAGGTACACAATATTAAAAACAAAATAGAAGAAAAGCGTCTTAGAATTTAAAGTTTACTCATTAAATGAATTTTGACATAATTAGGGTATTCTTCCTTGATTCAATCTAATCTAACTTGTTAAGATTTATTTGCGTATTGCTTTGCTTGTTCTTTAACAGTTTTTTTATATAATTCCATGTTGGTGGAAAATGCTTTGAAAGCCGGCTCTTGGGCAGGAGAGCCTGCATTTGGTGTGTTTAAAAGTTCTTGTACTCCCAGTAGCAACTGTTTAATACTAATAGCAGGTCTCCAATCTTGTGATTCGTTCAAGATAGATAGACAAATTGTTCCAGACGGATAAACATTAGGATGATAAAACTTAGCAGGAAACTGAATTTTTGGAGGCTTCGCTGGATATTCAGGTGGAAAGTGAATTGTTAGTGGATATGTGGCATCTGCCCAAATGGTGGCAGGTTTACCTGGAATACCAGCTTGCCAATTATGAAGATCAAGCGAACCATCTTCCTTTTTCATTGGCTTGGCATAGAACCCAAACGGATGATCCTTTCTCCAAAGTTTCCTTTCCTGTTGAATACGCTCGGTGCAAAGATCACGTGGAGCCATCTCTCAAATGCAATCAAATTAGCAACTTTTAAAGAATAAAGTAGTGTGTAGATTGAACTTACAAATGGATAGTGAAATTTTTTTAGGTTTCGATTTTTCTCATCATTATTTATTGTACAAGTGAAGATAAATTGCTTGGAAAAGGCATGAGTACAGACGAGTTCGATGATTTAGATGACTACATCGATGAATTTGTTACAGAAAACGTATTGGAACATGGTAGGAGCGCATATCCAGCAACTGAAAACGAAGAATTGGTTGATTTGAAGCCTGATCTAGCAAAGGAGATGAATTCATTAGTTTCAGACATCAAAAAGAACAATGGTACTAAAGAAAGTAAGAAACCTGATTTCCAATCTGCCTTAAACGATACCATAAGCAGGATAAAAGAGTCTTCACAAACTGTGGATAAGGAATCTACAAAAAATCTCGAAAATAGTAATGATGAAGAACTGCTTACAACGTTACTAAAGTCGCTAGATTTGGGAGATATTGACGGTGGGGAGCTTGACTCACAGGCCAATGATCTTTTAAAGATGCTAGGCTCAGATGGTAGTCTCGGAGACGGTGAGGAGGGGGACGACAAAGATATTACAGGAATGTTAATGGATGCACTTACTAAGCTAACAAGCAAGGAAATGCTCTATGAAACAATAAGCCAATCATGTGAAAAGTACGAAAAGTACTTTCAAAGTAACGAGCGTCCCATCAATGACAACGCGGGAAACAACAACAGCTCAGGTTTGACTTTGTCTGATTATTTGAGATTTGAAGCACAATTTCAACATTTAAAAAATATCAAATTCAGATTTGAATCACCATCGTACTCAGACGATAGTAAGGAAGACAGAGAGTATGTGGACGAGGAAATGGAGAAGTACAACAATTTGTATCCGCCACCAGAGGAAGTTATGGACGACAATCTAGAGTCGCTTGGCGCTAATAACTTGAAGTGGGGGGACAAGGATGTGCCGTTTGATCAGGGAAGCTTAGACAACTGTCAGCAGCAATAAGAGTCTGCGTTGCACTGTATAGTTTTATTCGTTTTGGGTTAAACTACAAGAATTATTTTCTTCACTTAATACCTCTATTCTTTAAATCAGACATCCAATGGAAGGTCAATGGGCGGTCACCAGTGTACCAAGGCCAGCAAAATTGGGTTCAGCCAGCCTTATCCGGTACAGCTACCGTGGAAACTGCGAATGTAGGTTTGTTCATCATATAAGAATAGTAGTACCAAATGAAGGAAAAAGTTTAGTTTATTAATTCATCAATCCTTTGATGAAATTGAATATTCTAATGGAGATATTAATCAGAGTTGTTGAATACTGGCAAGTAAAGCTCCCCAGGTGAACCCAAAGGTTCAGAAGGCAAGGCCGTAAAAAATGAATACCCTGCGAAGGATACCATATCCACAGCAAAGCGGTTATATGCCATGTCAGCATGGTCGAGTAAGAATGGGAAAGAAGAACTCAGCTATCATCACTTAATTATCTCCATTGTAAGAAAGAGACGGGAATGCATCCAGAGGCAAAAAGGAAAGGACACCTACACGAGGCTCATTATTAACGTCCTCGTTCAATAAATGGGTCCCTAGGCTGCCTGACTCTTAATATGGCCAGAAGATGCTTGTCTTTATCGTTGAAAAGAATCGACTGAAAATTTTTCTTGAGAAAACTAGCGACAAGGCACCCTTTTATACTTTTTCAGCTTTCAGTGCCAGCGCGGGTTTTGGCATTAAGGGTTTGCAAACATCAAAGCTTTTGATTACTATTACTGTTGCAACGTTGTTGCAGTGGTATCAAAATATGCTCACTAGAAACAGTAACTTTATGGCTTTGTAATGATATTAAATTCAAGTCAATTTAACACTCTTTTCAAAACAGGCAAGATGCTCATCAACTTCATTTCACACAATTGGTGAAATGGCAATTAGTTGTCCTGCAAATGTCAAGAAGGTTGTTTTTTTATAAGAAATAACTTAATTCTGTGAGATGGTATTGCAAGAACGATTTTCATTGAGAATCAAAGCTCTCATTACTTAGCAGTTCATGACCTTTTCAGTAAAATGGGCTTTTACTCTCAGTTCTGTAATCGTCAATTATCATTTTAACTATAAACTAATATACCCGTTAGTTCAAAACAAGATCAAGAAATCTCGGATCGATAGCTCTTTGCTCTTTAATGTATTTCAATGTTCTATTGAAATGCCTCCAAGTGCCATCTATCAAGCCATTATCTTTGTTAGCGTCTGCAGTGATACCTAGTTCTTTGAAACTGTTTCCAATGAGCTCAATCAAACCATTCAAATATCTTACGTTGATCATTTCATTGCCATGAATGAAAAAGTAGATCGATTGATTCAAGATTTCAACGAATAACTCTAATTTGACATTAGAATCCATGATTGAGTCTGCTGTTCTTAATGACTTTTGCAGACACTCTAAAACTCTCTTTTCATCCTTTTTCAACGTTTTGTGACTCACAACGGACTCTTCATTACCACTATTGTAGCTTTCTTCGTCGCTTTCCTTGATGATCCACCACAGATGAGAGGCGTTGTAGACAGCTCTACATTGATCAGTCTTTTTCAACAACCGGGAGCCATAAATGGCTGCCTTTGTTACTAATTTGTCAAAATCCTCAATGTTTAAGGCAATCAATTGATCGACAATGATCAATTTATTCATAATTGTGCAAAGCGCCTGGTATTGAATTTTTGACTCAACTAAAAGCTCTTCATAAATGATGAATGATTCAATGAAAAATTCATAACAGATGTTCACCATGGTGCATTCATTGGCAATTTCGGCGGACACTAGATTCAAATTCAATGCTTTCAAAGGTATTATATTTTTGATATCATTTATTAATTCAGATACCTTATTAAACATCTTGATTATCTCCTTTTTATTGGCGTCTTTAACATCGTCACTAATCGATTCAAAGTTGACTTTTCTTATTAGTTTCAAAATACATGAAATATACGTAGGCAGGACTAAATGTAAATTTTCACTTGATCTCAATATTGGCAAAATAGATTCTAATAAAGCGTACTTCTCTAAAGAATTTTTACAATGGATTAAGTGAATCAGTTTATTCAAATACTCAAATTCAATAGTCATTGGCGATGAAGCATTTTCTAAATCTGTTTTGGCAGAGGAGCCAAATAAATCTGATTTTGTTTCACTTTGCTTGGTTTCTTTCAGTAATATTGAATCTGATAAAAATTTGGAAATGAAATGTAATTCGCTGAGTTTATTGATTTTGATATTATTCCAAATAAAAGATTTTATTATTTTGAGCATAATATCATTCTTCGTTTTGATTGGTTGAAGGTGAAATAACTTGAAGTAATTATCATTCAAATTGAATAAGCTTTTAATACTCGAGAAATGTTCAACGGGTGTTATTAAGATGAGTTTATATTTATTTGAATCACATTTGTTTCCATTGACATTGAATTTCTCAATAGCTAAATTAAATAAATCATTCAAATTATCATAGTCATTTGGTGAATATTCAACTGATAATCTCATAACCTTTTCTACTATTGTCAGATAAATGTCATCGTTCAAATCAGGTTTCAGTTCATTTAAAGTCTTGACAAACTGTAAAAAGTCATTGAAAAATGATCTGTTATCCTCAATACTTTCTTCGTTGTCTTTCAATTCTTCCGTATCTTTGTAATCAATCAACCTGTTGACCAAGGAAATGACAATTGAAGAAATGTTCACGTCAGGGTTCAAACTCAGTAAACATGATAGGAATTCTTTGGAAGTCGTTAGCTGGAAATCGTCTGGAAATATCTGAACAATGACATCTAATAAATAAACCTGGGCAATGGAATCATGGCATCTTATAATTTGCTCCAACAACAAGGGTAAAATTTCATTTTTGTAATAAACCTTATCGATGAAATCCATTTGGCTCAATCTAACCAAATTTGAACCAACAAGCACTTTCAATTCTTTTCTTTCCTCGCATCTTTTGGACCGTTCAGCAAGCGGACCCTGGAATTGCAAGCGGACCCAAAGCTTATTCATTTCTATGAAGTTGGATATGACAAACTGAATACTCTGGTTTCTTTCATTTTGGGTGTTTAGCGGCAAGAGGTCCTTGGTTCTTTGATTTAAGTAGTATCGCAGAAAGAGGCCCCTGATTGGATGCTGCACACCCTTGCACATCTCTAACATATCACTCAAAATCTCTAGGACTGGCGATCCCTCAACCTTCATGTAGAGGGAGCCAATTGTGATCATCAAATACAATCTTGGAACAATATTACCCGCATATTGCACTAATTCATATAAATCAATCAAGTGGTTGTTTGAGTGGTTTGATTCTAGAAAGTTAGATAGATGCTCCAAACCATCGTAAACAACTATGTAGAGTTCATAGTACTGTTTCGGATTCAAATTTGATGTTCTCAGTTCATTTAGAAAATTGGACGCGTGTTTAAGCGAGTCCATAAACTTGTGGTTAGTTTCAAGGCATTTTCTCATCAAATGAATCTCCGTCTTGATTGTGTTCATAGATACATCAAGTTGGTTGTTTTGCTGATCACTTGGTTCATTTATGGGCATTTTTGAAAAAAAAGGAAAGATTCTTTAACGTTAGGTTTATGGGCGCAATAGTGGTGATACAGAATGGTAATGGCTGGATGGCAGAGATATAATATGGTCGATTATATGTTACTATAGTCTAATTCGCCACTTTTTTTTTTCTATATAGCTTTAAAGAGAGGGAAAACTGAATTTGGAGAACTAGGTGCTACTATGCCTTACATAAGCATCACGTGAAATTGGATTACGTAAGCTTACGTAATTCTGGTTTGCCATCCCACTTTTCAGCTTACGTAAAATTACGTAATATATTACGTAATTTTACGTAAGCAAATCTTAATTTAGTATTGCACTGCTTACGTAATAATGTACAGTAAGCTGCCACTTTTATGACGTGCATGTATTGCCGTTTTAGGAAGTCTGTTGTTATTGACATATTTCCCAATGCGGCAATTGCATTACGTCCCTTTTGAGCACAATGCCCGCCCTTACAAAAAATAGCAAAAAGAACTATGTACAACTCCCAGCATTCTTGTGACAGTTTTAGCAAGCAATTGCATCGGTTGACCCCTTTTCCTTTTATTAACTTGCTTAAAGACACTTTCTTTGATTGCGAAAGACACAGCTAGTTTTTAAAAGAAACTACGAAACAAACAGCCAGCTACACTGCCACATACTACAGTATATATCACCTTCACTCGAAGCCTAATACATCGAATTTTAAAATATGTCAGTTCTACTAGTCTTAGCACACATCATCTCAGGCTTGCTGGTGCCAGGTGCCACATTGATGCTGCTTTTTGTCGTTTTGTCAGGTGCAGTGGACCACTTCCCATTCAACAGATTCTACTGGGTCCAAGTTGACACCTCGTCTTTCACTCAAACAGACGCCGACGTTACAAGATGGACCTTCTGGGGTATCTGTAACCCAGAGTCGTACTCCAGTGCCTCCCAAGGCCTGTGTCCAAATCTTGCTCCTGCTACTCCTATTTCTCCGTTCCAAAACTGGACCCTTGGCGGTGGCTTGCCAACGGACTTCATTGATAACAAGGACACCTACTTCTACCTCTCTAGATTTGCATTTGCCCTAATTCTCATTGGTTTGATTTTCGTTGGTGTTTCCCTCATCAACATCATTGCTTCAGCCTTCTGGAAGTCTTTCAGAAGAACCACCATTCTCTTCACTACTTTGTCCCTTTTGATGACTGTCACTGGTGCCTGCTGTGGTACTGCCGTTGCTGTGTTGGTTAAGCAAAAGTTCCATGATGCTGGTGTCGACGCCAAGCTTGATGCAGGTTTGTTGGGTCTTCTTTGGGCCTCCGTTTTCTGCTTGTTTGTCGTTTTCTTCCTCTCCTGTTGTAGTGCAACCTACGGTGCCTACAAGAAAAATGGTACCTACGACTCCCACTACAACGACCAACTTGTCCAACCAATTCCTGATGTCGTCAGCCCAGACCTTGACAACCCAAAAGCTGAAGAATACCCTGCTGCTGGTCCTGTCGCTAATGAAAGCGCCGGTATCAAATTCTTCAAGATTAGAAGAAATGCAAGCAACGAAGAAGCTGTTTGAATTGGAGGTCTTTAATCAAAAACATCAACCCTTCTTTTAGTCGTTGCTAGTATTTTCCTTATTCACACGTTGTTTCCTTTGTTTCTCTCCCTAATAATCAATTCTAATTTATTACCTTTTTTTTCTTCTTAATGAAAGAATAACAATAGCTGGTTTACCTAATCATCTTGTTATATTAAATTCTTTCATTTTCAGTTTACTCTTTTTGAATACATTGAAAGAATAATTCCAATAAAAAAGAAAATGTAAAAAAAATAGATACCTTTAATTACCTTTTCTCCCAATAATTACTCACACAATATGTTTTGAATCAATAGATGAATCATTATAGATGTTCGTGTAAAATTAGTTGGTTTTTTTTATGTTCTATAATAGTTATTTTTCACTGAACGTTGTTTATAGGTAAGAGTACCCTAATTTTTATCTTTATACTTATTATTTAATGTTTTTTATATCTAACATTTTTATATATTTCCAAAAACAATAATATTACATAAAATGGTTTATTTAAGCAAATTGAAAACAAGTTCATGCCATTGATCATCACCTTTGATAATCAAGCAAACGAATTCCCAATGCTCTAACGGGATGCTGAATTTATCAACTAAACACCTTCCAACTAAAAGTGTATTATAAACAAATTCGAAAAGTGATTCGTGTGATAGGGAACCCAATGGTCCGTCACTGTTATCTTCATTATGCAGAATTAATTCATTAATTTCTTCTAAATTTTTTTCCAACTGTTTCTTCAATGGATCCAAATTAACATCCCATGATGAAGTGTTATCATATGTTTCGTTGATTATTTTAACTAATTCATGCGACTTAATTGTCATGTCTCTATCCAAGTTCCGTTTCTCTGATCCAAATAGCAAATCATTTGGTAATAGTAGCGTTTTCAAATCAATTTCATCAAACAAATTGAAAACATTGTTAAACCAAATGTCCTTGTTGCCAAGCGCAAATAAAATCTCTTTCAAGTACTCATTTCTTTTCACCATTTCAATTATGTATGAGATCATTCTTTTTTCAATCTCAACTGGTAAAATACTTTCAATGTTCGAATCGATTTTTAGAATTTCATTTGAGAAGTAATTACTTGCCTTAAATGCCAATGTATCATCGTCATCTGTCAAGTAGTTGAAAATTAGTCCTGAAATTATGAACTTGTATTTTTCAATGATCTTGTAGTTTTCGTCTGCTTCAGAATTGTAAAATATTTTATTAAATCCAATTAACGATTCTAACGCAGCTGATCTAATATGAACTTCTTGGTTATCATCTGTCATTAATTTCAATTTTTTGATCCAATCAATAAATAACACTTGGTTCTTTTTCAAATTATTTTTTAGTAGTTGTGCAATATAGGTACCTAGAGTTTCTAGTGTGGTTAACTCAATTTGTTGATTAGTTTCTTCTTTAGATATTTGAACTAATTGAGTAGTATGTTTCAACATAAGTCGTATATCAGTAATTTGTCGTTCCTTTTCAATGTTCAAATCTTTAATTAAAATCAATGTTTTAGCTTTGACATGTTTCCATACATTCTCGCGGCCAATTAGCTCCCAACAGTCGTTGGCCAATTTTGTGTAGGTCTCATTTTTGAATTTGTTCAAATTCAAAGAGATAAATTCAATCGAACTTAACTGAACTTCGTAGGTCTTCGAAAACATGGAAAGCTCAAGAATGTTAGCTAACTCTATTTGATCGTCATTATCAAAATAATAATTGAATAATAATTTGCTGGTAACTTGAAGAGCTAGCTGCTTTGAACCACTGAGTTTATCACCAGCTTCAAAATTATAGTTGTCAAGGAACCATAACTTTAAAGTCTCAATTCCATTTTTTTCTTCACTAAACGTACCAAACTTAATCATACATAAAAGTTGAAAAATAGCTAACTTAATCTCCCATGGACCAGAATGTAACCCAAACGAAAAAGTTCTGATGATAGTATTTCTTACATCTTTATCGAAAAGCAATGACTCATTTTTGCTGTTGTCACTATAAGCATCCATTTCAGCTCTTTCAAGAAGTTCTTTCTGGGCTAATAAAGAACCGTGAATAGAATTCCAATTACACTCACCATTTGAATCAAGCCCCCAATATCCATTTTTGAGTAATAATTGACTAAACTCAAATTTAAATTCATTCCTTGATGTAACAATTGCAGGAAAACTTCTTGCTGCCATCTCTCTCACCTTCCAAATATTACTAGAAAGGAACCCTAAAATCAATTCTTTAAAGTCTTTCAATCCATTGTAATCTGGTGTTGGTTCTAGTCTTGACATAATTGTTAAGATAGGGAAAATTTTCTCCAATTCATTTGAATTACTTTCATTATTTAGATGAACTTGCTTCAGTATATCAAAGAAGATTTTTTTAACGCTTTTGAATTTATTAAAGAACAACCTTGCAGGGTATGATGGAAGTCTATTGTTTCTAACCTTTTTTGAGCTGAATAGTCTGTTTTGTAAAGCTGTAAATAACATTACCGCACAGTTTCTGATAGACCAAATGGGTGAGGCAATCGCTTCAAGTGCCAAAGTAAGCGCTTTATCGACATAATAGATGGACTCGTCACTCAATTGTGAATCAATAAACAGCACTTTAATGCAATTAAATGCATTCACTTGTGGTAAGTTAACATTGTTCGTTGTCGCTTCATTGATGGTATTGTCATCTAAGGGTAAAGATGAAATTTCATATAACTTATTAAACGTTTGATCAATTAAATTCTTAGAGGATGTCAAAATGGCAGTAATCAGGTATGGAACACCAGCAGAACGTCTTGTGATATATTTTGATCTCACTTGAATTAAATCAATATTCTCATCTAACCATTTTTTTGGTAGATACTTTAAATCTTCCTTCAAAATACATAAAGAACAACAAGAAACAAACGTAGGATAAACGGAAGAGAAAGCTCCCCTGTGACGAATAGTTGCTAATTGCTCAATAATTAAGGACCCTAAATCCACAATACAAGAATCTTTGATAATGGCATTTATTTTATGGTCTTTGTTTTGATTTTTGCCATAACCTCTCATTGAAACTTTTAATAAAACATCTATCATAGTGGTGGATTCTTTCAATGCTCTCCATGAGTATGATAAGATAACTTGAGTTCCCTTACCATATTTCAATTCCAACTGTTCACTGTACTTCTCTTCTAGTTCTTTTGGCAAATTCCCTTCTGGAGAATCATGTTGTAAAATTGGTTTGATTTGATCCCATGAATTTTGTGATAAAGAGAGCAGCTGAGTTACCAAATTAGAAAGAGATTCTTGTGGTAATAAATTAAAATTCATTATTTCAAAAATGAATTTGAACGCAGCAAAATATCCATGAACAGAGGAAGTGTAACAAGCTACACAAATGTCTCTTTGAGCTTCTTCCACACTTTTTTCTAGTTTGTCAAGTATTAGTTTCAATATATTTTGGCATTTTATTAGTTCGTTGATGTTTTGATAATAACCGTATATGAATTGGAAGAATCTAGCACCAGAATCAACACTTTTACCTTTCATGTCACTCAACAATATTAGAGCCCGATTTTGAATGGTATCAATATCAATCATGTCAGAAATTGATAATGGGCATATATGTAAGATTTGAGTAGCATACGTACGAATGTCTTCAAAATCATCTGCAATGTTATCGATTAATAACCTGAGTAACAATGTATCATAAATTGGTATCGAATAAACAAAAGCGACGGTTTTAGCCTTTTCTAAATACCTTTTATTAACCCTATCATCCAAACCACTACGAAGCAACATCATAAGTACACGAAACGACATTTCCTTTCTTTGATAAGAGCTTCCTGGCTTAATGTTAAAGCAAATGTATCTTAATAAATTCTTGAAAAATGATTGACTTTCCACGATAGCATCTTTTTTACCTTGGATTTCCTTTTCAAATCTCTCAAAATTCTTTTTTGTGAGTGAAGTAGCATCACGGTCCAAAGCATATGTTGAATCTCTGATTCTATTTGTAAACTTCTGCACATAAGAATACATCTCATTTCTGGTTTCAAGATCATTGTCAACAAAAATTGAATCAAGCGTATCAAAAACAGATTTGTAAACTACTGAAGGAATTTGTTTTGATAGCTTTGGGGATGAAACCAACAGTGAAAAAGCACTAATTCTATAGCTTGCATTGGTTGATTTCAAAAGTATCTTGATAGTTTCAATGTCAATAACTGGACCATCACCATTGGCAGAAGACAAGAATGGCTCAATTAGTATAGAAGTTTCCTGAGCAATTTTCAGACATGATAACGTTGTTGAGATGTCGTGTTTATAATTGCTTATGACATACTTGAGAAAGATCATTGTTGCGGAAGGTGAGATTTTAAACAAATTAGGCAGTAAATAACTTTCCATTCCCTTCTTCAATTTCAGATTTTGAATACCACTAATGATGTCGTCAGCCCATAAATAAACCCATTCTGTCTCATTTTTATATTTGGACTTGCAATGTCTGATAACCAAAAATAAAACTTTACCAACACTGCTAGCAAGAGCATTAGACCAGATGAACTCGAGTGCATTTCTAATGAAATTTGGCTGCTTGTTAAGAACAAAATCAACACTGTCAACCTCTTTGTACAAATTTTCAATCATGAAATAAAGCACTCTCATTGAATATGGAATCTCCATTGACTTGGTGAGCCAAGAACTGAAAATTTCATTATTTACTTTCTTTGAATTGCAACATGTCAAAAATGAAATCAGCTTAACAAACAGTTCCTTAAGTGAATTACCTAACGCAGCACCAGAATCGTTCCAAAAATCCAAAACATAGTGGAATAAATATTGAGCAATGTCAAATGTAATATGAGTCTGTAGAGTAGTTTTGACTTTTAATAGTTCATCTGGATTTGTTTTTGTTTTTGATATAAGTTGAATTGAACGTGAAAGCCATACAACTAAGGTATCACAAGAAATAGTTTTGTAATCGCCTAATCCACCAGAACAAACGATAGACCGATAAATGGAGTCAAATATAGAGTCTAAGAGATGTAGTTGTTGATTGTTTGAAGCAAAAGACTTTGTTCTGACTAAATAAGTTAGCAGTTCTTGGATTCTAACTTCAGATAATGCTTCCTTTCTACCTTTTAAACCCACCCAGCTATTGTAAACCTTTTCGAAATCCTCAGAAGCAGCTTTAGGATCTTCGAAAAGAATTTTCTTGACCATTTTTCAGCAAAGAAGAATTGAATTTCAATATGTACCAAATGTAGAACAACCTGAAAAAAAAAATTTAAAATTTCAACCTTCTAGATGTGTTGTTTTTCTATTTAAATCAACTGAGAGGAGTTCGAACTTCACAAATCGAGGCTTTAATATGGAGGAGAAATACATTGGATTGACACTGGCGTTTGCCTCATCGTTTGCTATTGGTGCATCGTTTGTGTTGACGAAAATTGGATTGGAAAGAGATGGATCAAGAGGAGAATCACTTTCATATCTTAAGAATCCACTTTGGATTGTAGGTACAGCATTGATGGCAGTTGGTGAAATAGCCAATTTTGCAGCATATACATTTGCCGCACCAATTCTGGTTACACCATTGGGGGCGCTTTCAGTTATCATTGGAGCTGTTCTGGCATCAATCTTCCTTCGTGAACAGCTGGGAACCTTGGGCAAAATGGGATGCGCAATCTGCTTATTGGGCTCAGTGATTATTGTTTTGCATGCTCCTCCCGACAAGGAAATTACGACTGTTGATGAAATTTTATCTTATGCAGAAAAGCCGGCTTTTCTTTTATATTTGATAATTGTTACCATTTTCAGTGTTGTTATGATTTGGAGGATTGCACCAAAGTATGGGCCAAAACATCCAATGGTCTACATTTCAATATGTTCTGCTGTTGGGTCTATAAGTGTTTGTGCAATCAAGGCATTTGGTATTGCGTTGAAATTGACATTGAGTGGTAGCAATCAGTTTGGCCATGCAAGTACATACGTTTTCATCGTCGTCGTTGTTGTGTGTATTGTGACACAGATGAATTACTTTAACAAGGCATTGGCACAATTTGACACATCAATTGTCAATCCGTTGTACTATGTCACGTTCACAACTGCTACATTATGTGCATCATTTATTTTATTCGGGGGCTTCAACACAACAAATCTCAAAGACGTCATCTCACTTTTATGTGGTTTTCTGATAATTTTCACAGGTGTTTATCTTTTGGATATTTCAAGACACAGAGAAGACGCTGAAGCTAAGCAGTTGTTTAGTGATAACAATGAAGGATTAGGTGACATTCCTTTAAACACAGATTTTTCGGCCTATCAATTTAGAAAATCATTTGAAGCACGCAGTCCCCAAAGCAATAGATATCATCATCTAGACACTACAGAAAGAAGGTCGGATAGTTTTGAAATTTAGCAGATAAAAGTTCTCTAACCAGGTTCACAGATAAGTCGAACAAATCTACATACAACAGGTATGCAGAGACATGAAGGATTTTATATTTATATTTATATAAACAAAAGAATTACTATAAAAACTTTTGAATCAAATATCATCGATATCCAATTCGTCATCATTTTCTTCTTCAGACTCAGACTCGTTACCAAACTCGAAGTTAGCTTCGTCGTCGTCATCACCACCGAAAGTATCGGTTTGGTTGATCTTTGCTGACTCTGGTAGCTCTCCTTGTTGCACAAGAGCTCTAGCTTCGTCTGATGAGTATTTATGCACAATGTCACAACGTTCGTCTTCGAATTCTCTCAATGCAACCAAAACAATATCACCTTGTTGCATCCACACTCTCTTTCTCAACTTACCTCTGATGTGGCCCAATCTGACAACGCCATCGAAGCATGTTGTCTGCACACGACCATTACCTAACATCTTGGTGATTTGTGCATATTCTTGGTCTTCATCTTTAATAATGAGATCTCTCTTGGCGAAGTTCTCGTTCTTTCCTCTTCTTCTGTTCTTACCACCTTTTCCTTTACCTTTTGGAGCCATTTTATTGGTTTTCTATTAGGTTTATTACCAATTTGTATGACAAATTTAAGGAAAATTTTTCAAAATCTCAAAAAATCAAAAATATTTCAAAATCATCAGCCACATAATTATGTAATATATGCTAACGTAATCATGTGGCTAGTGATTTGATTTTTCATTTTTTTCCCTTCTATGAGAAAGCTCCCTATTGATTTACAAGACATATAGGTAGTTGAGACATACTTCTTGGCTGTGAGTATAGTAAAAACAGAATAAAGGAACAGAATGGACTCATTTGATGCTAAAATGACTTTGGGAAAGTTGCTAACGCAATTGCAGCCTTATAGACCTGCGTGCATGGAGATATGTATGTTCTTATTGAAGAATAGCAGTTTGCAAGAGGAACTGTATCCTGTGATACTGGAGACGCTCAGAAAGGTTAATTTGAATGCGAGGTTGAACATATTACAATTTATTGACGACTTGGTGACGTGTGTGAAGGAGGACGTGAAGTTTGAGGCTATAAAAGCGTACTCTCTTTTGTTGGTGAAAGATTTGCGAGGCATCTTGGAGCTTGTTATACCGAAAGGTGAGAGTGAGACACGGAGCCTGCAAAGCAACAGTGAGTTTGGTACTTTTGGATTGTCTAACCCATCAAAGTCAAGTCTTTACTTCAGACCGCTAGCCAATCTGCCATCAGTGTACGAAATCTTAAATCATATTTCGGTTTTGTATGGCTTTGCCAATCTATTAAAATACAAGAGCCAGTACGCATCCAAATTGCTGTCAGATGCAGATAAGAAAAACTTAGTTTTGAGAAAAGCATTTGATGATGAGGACATTTACTTGAACAATTGCCCAAGCAGCTTAAAAGACATTGAAGGAGATTTTGACGTGAACAAAGGACTCGATTCAGCCTGGGATTTTTTTATTTTCAAAAAAAGACAGTCACAGTATGAGAGATTGATGATAGATCTACATGATGATCCGTTCAGCGAAAAGGAGAAGTTGAATAAAAATTGTAACAACGTGGTGAGTAATACTGAAGAAGGAAATAACATCATCGATGGCAATACTAGTGTTAGCAATGGGAACAGTTCTGCTGACACTAGCGAATCTCTTTTCAACTACTCGCAAAAGCAATTGTTGGAAAGAATAGAGAATGACAGAGAAAGACAAAAAAGAGGTAAAGAATCACTTTGGAAACAAACTAGACCCAACGGCAAGATAAATATAGATGAATTCAATTTGATTTTAAATAAGTCAAACAATTGGCTAAGTGACAAGAGTGATTTGTTAATCATCAAGGACATGAACTCAATGTGGATTGATTCGAAAATTAATGTCTCGATACCTAATGAGCAAAGAAGCAGACAACCTCAGCAGCAACAACCGCAATATCATCATCAAAAGAAGCAGCAGCAACACCAACAACAACAACAGCAACAACAACAAAAACAACAACAACATATGTTGCAGCAGCAGCAACACAGAAACCAACAAAATTGGAATCAACATCCTCAGTATGATTACTATAATGATGGCTATAGTTACCAATACCGACAGCCACATAATGATAGGAGTTACAAAAATAACAACGGGCCACCTACATATGACAAAAAGAGGTCAGCAACAAAAATCCAATCTTCAGCTCCACCAAAGAGAAGAATATACAATAAAGATATTACCAATAAACGTCAACATAATAAATAAATAAGTTTAATAAAATGAAAATTAAACAAAAATGAAGGAAATATATATATATATATATCTTGGGTGTTAGAATATATAATCTAGGCTTTGTAAAAATATCAGTATTTTTAACAGTTTTTCAAAATTAACATTAACTCATTGATACCTTGCAATGAATTATTTGCGCACGTACCAGACTCAATTTGGCCAACACGAACACTTAAAGATTCGGTAACATTATCGTTGATTATTTCATAAACTTCCTCGTCAATATGACTTGAGCCACCGAATGATAGTAACAATTTATACTTAGGTTTTTCAAACTCCAATTTGTCCTCTTCATTCGTCAACTTATTGTTTGTGGAAAAGCTTGAGATATTTGGTGACATTGGTACAGAGTGTACATTAAGTGAAGAAAACGAAGCTGAACTTGAAGTCCTCTTCAAAGGACCAATTTTTTTGTTCAAAATAACAGACAATGACTTTGAAATTAAGTTTTGCTCTTGAACTATAACATTACCCTTAATCAAACTTGCATGAATATTAAAATCCTTTGTATACAATTCATTGATATGGGTAATTAAATCACCAACTAAACTATTCTTATGATCATTATCAATATCCTTTGCACCAGAAACGTGAAACTTAACCGTACAATCATAATTGTCCACATGAGAGTTTGGGATTCTCTCACCAAAGGCTTTCATAACTTTTTGAATTGGCCTTTTCCAGTTACAATCCAAATCGTCGAAAATAGCAAACCATTTATTTAAATGTGGTGGCTTTACATAACCACCACTTTCAGCAATGAAACCCAAATCTTGCACTCTTCTATACCGTCTAATTAGTTCTGATCTGTCATGGTAACTTAATATATAAACAGAATTCAATTTATTAGCTGTCAGATTGCTTAAAGTTGTGTTAATCAACTGTTGCTGGACAGAGTGAATAACCTTTCCTTCAATGACAATGTTTGTGGTCAATTCATCGAGATTAATGACAAATATTCTTTCATCATTATTTTTATCAATTGAAGAGTATAATTTGGTAAATTCGTCAATATTCAATGGTTTCAACAAACTAACTTTATGATTCTGAGTAACATTGAATGAATTGTTTAAGTCATTCAAACAATTAGCGATCCAACTCTGTGATTCATATTTGACAATCTTTTTGAATGAATTTTCCCAGTTTTTGAACTTTTCATCATTTGACATCGTCAAAGCGTGCAAAATTGCTTCGCTAACCTGCCTGATGTTATATGGATTGACCAAAATTGGACCATTAGTTAATACATCTGCTGAACCAACAAATTCACTTAAAATTAATGGAGAATGTTTTTCTTGGGTTGCACAGATAAATTCATGACAAGTAAGGTTCATACCTTCCCTCAAAGTTGAGACGATAAACAAATTTGCTTCTGCTAGCAATGCCAAATATTGCTCAAATTCAATATCTTGGTGCAAGATTACAACAGGTTGATCGTTCGAAATACCATTGGTTTTTGCATTAATTCTCTCAACAATTGAAAAAACCTTATTTTCATAATCTTCGTCAACATTTGATTTCAAACAAATTAAAATCATTGTCACCGAGTTCAAAAATGCTGGGTTATCGTTTAAGAATCTTTCATAAGCTAGTAACTTTTCCTTGACACCTCTGATTGCGTCCATTTTATCCCTGTTAACAATTAACATTTTATTGTTCCATCTTTGTCTAATTAACTTTCTCCATTCTAAAACTTGATGAGACTTTAATTGTAAATTTAGTTTTTTAAAACATAAACCAATTGGGTCAAATGACACTGTGGAAGCATTACCTTTGTAATAAACTGTCTTATCATCGAAATCTGCCAATAATAACCTATTACAACTTTGAAGGAAATGACCCAAGTATTCTTCAGTTTGGAATGAAATGCAATCTGCACCTAAGATACCCTCCAAAATATTATTTCTTTGAGCTAGACATCTGAAAACTTCACTTGAAGGAAAAGAAATATGTAGGAAAAAACCAATTTTAGCATTTGGTAATAATTTTCTTAAACAATTTGGCAGTAACATTAAGTGATAATCATGAATCCAAATTGTGTCACCTTCTTTGTATATTTTAGCAATTTCCTCTGCAAAATGTTTGTTGATTGCTTCGTAATCATTCCAAGAATGGTTTTCAAAGGCATTAGATTTTGGGTCATCAGGGATTTGGTAGTGGAAGATTGGCCACAAAATTTCTTTACAAAAAGAGTTGTAATGACCTCTGAACTTTTCATCATCGAAAAAGATGACATTTGAGTGGTGATTAATTTTCAGTTCTTTCGAAATATCATTCTTAGTTTTTTCAGGGATGACATTTGAAGGAGTTGAAATGGCACCAATCCAGTTAATTTCTTCAGTGAATCTACCATCGTCTCTTGCTGACTCAACAGCTTTAAACAAACTACCATTACCCTTATCAAAAGGGATGATATGCCAAGGAGCAATCGAAAATAAGTTATTTTGTTCTAATAACTCCATTTGTGGTCTAGAGAACCCACCAAAAGGTGAAATCTTGTTAGTATAACCCAAAATAT
Organism: Saturnispora serradocipensis; assembly: GCA_030570415.1. Lineage (NCBI taxonomy): Eukaryota > Fungi > Ascomycota > Pichiomycetes > Pichiales > Pichiaceae > Saturnispora > Saturnispora serradocipensis. The sequence continues at coordinate 170,325 of JAJLVS010000014.1, read as the reverse complement.
CATCCTCTTCTTTATTCAGTTCCTCGTTGAGGTTTGTATTGGTGTCAGCGTTGTTGTCAGCCTCCTTTTTGAGCGCGTTCAAGTTCACTTTAGAGCTCGCAGCAGAATTAGTTGCATCCAATGGGTTCAAGAGCAAACCATGGCCATGAGTATCTCTTCTATGGGAAGATCTACGAATTCTCATCGAACTCAATTGAGGAGCGTCAATAGTATTGGCCTTCTTGACACTAGTAATATTGATTTGAGGAGATTGGTTTCTGATCAATGGCTTTGGTTTGATAACGGTGTTACTGTTGAGCTGAGAATTGATGGAAAGATTGGAACTTGAAGGATTCAAATGCTGGTGTTGAGCTGAACTTGGGAAGTTGGTTGCTGGTGTGTCCACCAGCGGATTGTCGTCAACTGAGCCAACACTCAGGGAATGTTGTCTGTTGGTATAAGGATTGTTGAAAAAGAAATCTTGAACAGACAAGTTCTGCGGAGTGGACACCTTTGAGTGTTTGTTAGCACTGTGGAGTGAATGGATTCTCTCTGTCACCAACTCAAATTCACTTGAACTCAAACTCGACAGTTCATCTTCATCACCCGCTTCATGAGCCGCTCCCTCGTCCTTAGATTCACCACTGACACCATGATCCGCTTCGGTTGGTGTATTGTGGTCATCAAGTATCATACTGTTAACCAGTGAATCAATGATACTTATGTCCTCCTTATTGTGGGAGTACTTTCTAAGCGAACTCAGGCTCTGATTATGATCCAAGTTGTTAATTGACACACTCGATTGAGATCTGGAGGGCTTTTCAACAATCTCTATCAAGTCTGCCATTGATTCTTCGTCCTTCAAAGTGCTCTCATGCTCCTTATCAACCTCAAATTGGACATTGTAAGGTAAAAACCTATAGTGTATGTTAGTAAATCCGGGACGGAAGAATTCGTTTGTAAGATTGTTTAACGTACAGTGAAGCTACGATGATGGTCATTGTCTTATTTCAATCAATTGTTTGGTCGTTCTCACTTGAGTCTACTAGCTTATTAATACACGTATATCTAGCTATACCTATATAAGAAGAGTAGTGTAGTCTATCTATTAAGAAAAAAAGACGCTATACAATATGCCTCTAAAATATGCCCCCCTCATGAGTGGCATGGTTTTTTGCCTATTATATAGTGAAACTTGGGATATATACTATGAAATCAAGTGTGTAGTAGCTTAAAACTATTAGTGTGTTAGATGAGTGCCATTACACCACCGCCAGCTGCAAGCCCGACGAGAGCGGAGGTCCAAAGCGAAGAAACAAGAGGCAGACCGCCTGAAGAATATTTGTCGTCATCATAATCGTAGTCGTATGGTTGCCAGGTAGTAGAATTAGTAGTGGAGTTCTTAGGGTTGCTGTTATTCAGAGAGTGGCTGCCGTCGTTATCGTAATAGACGGTCTCTTCTTTAGCCAACTGTTTAATGTGCTCTTTGTTCTTTTCCTTTTCCTTTTCCTTTTCCTTTTCATCATGCTCTTCCCTTTCCTCTTCTTCCTCTTCTTCTTCTCTTTCCTCCTTTTCTTCTTTTTCTTCTTCAAATTCGTCTTCGTATTCTTCCTCATCTTCATCGTAGTAGTAGTCTCTAGATCTCAATTTTCTCTTCTTAACAATCTTGATTTCACCACAAGAAAGTTTATTATGGTGCTGATCAAGAATAACGACAGAGTTACCACCAACGAAAGCCCTGTTGCCTTTATTTAATGATAAATATGGGTCTTGGTATTTGGTTTCAAAACAAGTCGTGTTAATGAAACCATGTTTACCACTGAGATCCCCAATGGCACATTCGGAGTCGTCATCAAAATCATCACACACCTCATACTTGGCATGGTATGGGTTCAATACTTCCCTGTGCTCACTACATTTGCCCTTGTCAATGTAATAGTTAAATGGTCCTGCGCCTTTTGGTAGACCCGTTGTATCTAAATGAACATCGACAAAGCCGTTATCATTCTTTGCTGAAAACTCAATGATACCCTTGACGAGTCCTTCATCAAGATGTGCTCTAGCAATGGTTTTCTTGTTAGAGTCTTTATTAACAGGTGCTGGTCCTGCAATTGCAGTTGCTAAAAAGACTAAACTAGCTAATCCGAACTTTTGAATTGTAGTCATTATAAAGGTACAAAATAGTCTATTATTTATAGTTGAAAAGATAGCAATTACTGATGGAAAAGCAATATAAGTACATACAAAGAAGCATAGGAATTTTGCTACCTTATTCACCATTTTATACTTTTCAAAAAAGGGAAAAGGGGCAAAAGATAGTCTAGATGCTGAGCCTTTTTTGACAGGCGATAGTAGCGTTACGTTCAGTGGAACAGCCAACTGTTGCATTATCAGATATTGAGTACTGATGACTGTTGTTCTAAATGCATGGTGTTGTTCATTAGCAGAAACGCTGAAGCGTTTTGGTAGTTGCAGCTATTATTATAACCCTGTTGCAAAAAACTTTTTATTCTTTGGATACATTTGTGTGTATTATCCAAGTGGTTGCAGTTACGTTAAAATTACCACTGCACCGCCTTTTATCGGTAAACATAAAATTTTCTATATGAATGTTTTGACCATCAGTTTTAACTGATTCGCACACCGTCTTTGAGCATCTCATTGGTTGAAATGAACAGGTTGCTGTTGGTAGTTGGAACTCTCAACTGGTAAGGTTTGATATTCATCAATTATTAGCATAATTGTGGCTATTTGGATGGCTGGATGTAGTTTTAAATGCACCTCGTTAACATTTACTGTACCTTACAATAAATACGATTATGAACTACGCTAATCCCGTAACTTGAATTTCCCACCCAATCAATTTCTCTTCAAAGCTCCACAGGTACAGAATTACCCATATAACCATATCTACTAATGGTTTACAACTACAAAGTGTTACCAGCGTCATGGTTAACATGTGCCAATGTAAATTCATCATCAATTTAAAACAACTATGCCCATTCATGTACAAAAATGTGCTTTTTTTACGATTTTCATAAAAGTAGTTGTTGTTCATCTCTACCAGAAGCAGTACATCATCTTATTTCTTCTTAGCATGTGCTAGAGAATTTATATTTCAAGATTTCAACGATACTCGAAATCAGCTCATTCAACACCTGCTACTAATTATAGATTACTCATCTTTATTCGATTATTCACTTGTCCTCCATTTACCCTTCACTCTTATTGGTACATACTTTCCGACAACTGCAGATAAATCTTCAATTTTTGTCAGCCAACCGTACCCTTTATATTCATCATTACCTACATCCATGTTATCGTCTATGTATATCTTATCCTACTGCATGGTAAAAATTTTCCAGCTCAGCAAATAAACAAATTTTCATAGCTTTATAATGTCACCAACAAGCTAAATCATTTTGGCAATAAATATGCCAGCACGGTGACACTCGCTAAATAGGGCTCTTATCAACACTTGTTTTGGCTAGCTGAAAGGGCATCTACCAATTTCTGTTTCGTAAATTAGTTCAGATGTCCTTCGCTCATCTTTTTTGCCATGGCGTTATCACTTTCTCTTTATCTTCAGCGCTCATTTGGTAAAAAGCCATGCAACTATGATACAGATGTGAAAATGAAACCTTAGACAATCGTTACATAGGCAGTACACTTATATTGTAAAATTATGAACCCCAAATTAGCTCATCTTTGTGCCAAATCATAATCGTGTACGGAAGCAAGTTTAATTCTCTTCTTATCGCTGAGCCTTAAAATACTCCCAGAATCCTAATTGGCGTCACTTGGAATTTTCCACACAAAAAAATTTTTTTGATCTCTCGACATTATCGAAAAATTTCAAATTCTCTCTTAATCTACCATATCTATCCACTTTTCTTTTCCTTTATCTACGAATATGGACACGATGATGACAGCAGACAGTGGGAACATCGGCACAGATGATTTGGGTAACGTTGGAACCAAGATGGAGATGGCGTCAATAGGAGCTAGTAGTAATGGTGCTGATAACGCTAACAATAGTAACGATAGTACGTATGATAATAATCACGATAATGGTGCTAAAGATAATGGTGTTGGCGAAACTCAAGATTTGGCAGCTGCCAAGCAACAAAACGGGGTTAAGAAAGAACCTGATGCGTTTCATCAGCCAAACGCACAGACAAAAACGACCACCCAGGCCAACGGATCGACCACCACTAAGCAAAATATCTCAACCCCCACTTGTAAGAACTGCAAAACGCAAACCACACCATTGTGGAGAAGAGACGAAATGGGGCAAGTGCTGTGTAATGCTTGTGGTTTGTTCCTTAAATTACACGGGCGCCCAAGACCAATCTCGTTAAAATCGGACGTTATCAAGTCTAGAAATAGAGTCAAAAACAATAGCAACAATAATACCAATAATAAATCACCAAGCACTCAAAAGGACAAGGATTCTTCCAGTGGTAAACACAAATTTTTGCCAAAGCAGTATAAGCCAAACTCAAAGGGTGGTGCTGCCAACGACACTAAGAAGGGTCCCAAAGCAAATAAACTTGATGAAAGTGTCACTCCTAATCCTGCCATCACTGCTGTTCCTCCTGCAACGGCCGCAGTTGCTGCTTTAGATATGAGTATCAAACCTATACCTATTCAGCAACAACCTCTACAACCCAACGGTATGAACTCTCCATCGTTTTTACCTCTTTTGCCAAGGTCTCAAACAAACGGTATTATAAATAACCATCCTGGAACACCTTATACTTTTGCAACAACAAATGCGTGGATTAACAAATCTCAGGGAAACACCATTCAATCACTTCACTATCCTAATTCAACACCAACTCAGTTTGTTTCAAACTTGAATAGAATTACTTCTCCTCTATTTTTATCCACTGCCACTCCACCAAAACTCAATCCAACTCCTTCTCAATCTCAATCTTCAGAGAGGTCTTCCTCAATGAACAGTTTAAAGAAAGATGCCGTTTTAAATGCAGCTGGTGCTTTGGAGACAATGTCTCAAGGTCAGCAAACACCAAGCTCCGATTTCATACCAGGAATGAAATTAAGTGCTCCGATTCCGATTAACAATAACCTTGAAAGCAATAAGCTACCTTCTTTCTCTTATATTTCCAGGCCAAGGAGTCATTCGCCACCAATCCCAAATAATAATAATAATAACATTAACGGCGTTAGTGAACCAACTCAGCTTCAAACGCTCTTATCACCAAAACAGAAAAATGAGTCCTTGATTCCTCTAACAACATTACCTCCATTAAAAAATCTTCAACCACAACAACAACAGCAGCAGCAACAACAATCCCAGCTTCAGACACCCTCATCTCCATCCCACTCGAACCAAAATTTACCTTCTTTAACCTCGATGATGTATGGAAGCAGTGGATCTCAGGCTATTGGTGCTTCAACTTCAAATAGCAAAATTGGACTTTCGATGCTGTCAAGTAGGTCGAACTCTTCCATCTGTTTAAATGATGATAACAAATTGAACAATCAGCTCATAATGGAGGAAAATATGAAACTGAAAACAAGAATTAATGAACTAGAATTAGTTAATGAACTATATCAGTCCAGAATTACCGAATTAGAATCAAGTGATTCAAAGCTAAAGAAGAAATTGTCATCTTTAGAAAATGAGATACTGACACTACAATCAATCAAACGTAAATCAATTGATCTGATTAATGATACAACCCATATTGACAAAAAGGTAAAAGTTGAAAGCTAGATCAGAGAAATATGTTGTTTGTGCGTATCAACCTGCAAGGTAAGGACAATGTAGTTGATCTCTTGTAACAAAATTACATTCCTTTAACTGTGTGTATATATATATACTTAAATATTGTCAGATATTGAATAGATAAGTCTAAGTTGAAATTTAATTTTATTTTTTTTGCGTCAAAACGAGAAAACATGTTGAAACAGGATTAGCATCGAAGTTCTTTCATCCTCATTTTCAATCACTTATCAGAGTAGGAATGTCGTTGTTGCAAGAAAGTTATAGTACCTTGCTGGAAAAGGTTCAAAATCCAATGAAAAATCAAGAATCTTTTCAGAAAGTTCAGAATGAATTTATAAGATTGAACGAAATGATTAATAGTTTGACCCTATTCTCAAATAATGAATCGATTGATGAAATACCAACTAGCTCTCTCAAGTATATAATAATAAACTTCAAACAAGCAGAATTTGTGGATAGAAATGGTATGATCATGTTGAATACGCCTGAAATAACGCTGAAGAGAAATAGATTTAGATGCATTATTTTGAACATTGTCGAGAACTTGCTATTAAAGTTTTTTACCTTAACCAACAACTTAGGATTGTTGAAAAATAAAAGCAATGATGTATTACCATTGTTCAAATATATTAATAAATGGATTGACACCTTTATTAAATTTAAATCAAAAGATGAAGGATCAATTGATTTGAACAAGTTTGAAAATGAGCTGTACAACAATTCGGGTCCAGTGGGTAGAAGAGATGCCAAGATTACCAAATGGCAGCTGGAAAAGTCACTCACAGAAGAATCGAAAGATTTAAATGAGTTACAAAATTTAAATGATGATATTGATAATGAGGACATTATTAGATCCCAGTGGGTCAAGAGGATTCAGCTGTATATCATCAAAGCTATATCCATAGTAGATGCTTTGATAATGGAAAGAGAAATGTTGGAAAGTATAATTAGAGATAGTTCACAGATCGAAGAAATTTCATCTAGCAAAGAGAAAGAAGATGAAGATAAACGTCTGAGAGACAGTCTAAAGTTTGACAAAACATTTACCGATAAAGTTGAAACTCTAACAACTGATAAGCAATCACTTTTAAGTAAAGAAGGTAAAGTTTTGAGACCTTTCACAATAGTTGGTTCGCAAAATGACAAAAGGAGTTCGTTAAAATCAAAAGTTTTTGGAACTGGCCAAGAATTGCCAACAATGACTGTTGAAGAGTTAGTTGATTATGAAATGGCTAACGGTGGAATGGTTAAACCACAGGAACCTGAACCTGAAATCAATGAAGATGACATCAATTATCAAGATAAAGAAACATATAGATTAAGAGAGTGGGACGAATTTACTGATACCCATAAAAAGGGTAGCGGTAATAAAATGGGTAATTTAGGTTAGCTTTGAATTTTGATCTCTCTATATTGTCTCATCTAGAGACTTTTCTTTGTTGAAATCTTTCATGTGGACATCATTATTTTTGTTTATCAAGATTTTGGCCACGATGACAAGCTATATAAATCACCGTTAGATAGTGCTGGTGAGCGAACAACCAAAATCAGAACAATAATCTTTTTTATTTGCGTTTAACTAAAGTTTCTCTGTAGGATTGACAAATAGTGTGTACGTATATACAATGTTCAATAAAGTGAACGTCTAGAGACAAAAAAATTAATTGATTTGATTCAGTCTGCAGAATCTGTAATCTTTGTGCTATAATTACTATAGCAAAATTTGAGGCACTGTTCAACAATAATATTATGTTGGACTGAATGGTGTCAGATTTACTATTGTAAGCAGTAATCATTTATGCTACTTAATAAAATTAAGTAAATCCATCAATAGTCAAGATGATTTCAAAGCAACAAAGTCTCGGTTTCAGTTCTCACAAATTTCTTAGAGCTTTTCTAAACAGAACCAAGTCGCTTCGGGAAGCTATAAATATCACAATAAATTATTTAGATTCATTTTCAAAAGACAAGAGAAAATCGCCCTCTGTTATATGATCTTAATGAAACCGTTATATCTGAGCCTGATCAAATAAAAAAAATTTATTATATATGACGCTTGTCCTTTAACAGTAAATGTTTCATTAATATATAAATTTGGGAATCAGCATTTTGACAAGCATTATGAGCAATTTTGTAAAAGTGGAGATCACCTGGTTCCTGTCGATTATATATATGTGGAGATATTAAATCTCCTTATACACTATCTTGGACGGGAACAGCTGTCTCTAATGCCTACAAGGGCTTATGGGGCAGCTCTAGGCGTTAAGCTTGTAATATCCTCGCAATGAAGGGGTGCAATCATATGATTATGGATAACAATGAAAAAAGGTGACAATTTGGACGCCATTACTTGCAATTCACAACAAGATAAGATATTACAGCTCTTATGCTAAAGGCTCAATAACTTGCTAAATAATAGCGGACATTTAATCAATAAATGTTGCTTTTGTTTTATATTTCCAATGAACAATCGGCAAATAAGTTTAATATCAATTGTAACAATTGTAATATTGAACTTGTTTTCCTTACTTAGTATTTCATTACTCTTATTAACCTCAGTTGTTTGAGTTTTTTTGATAGCTGATTCTTGTTAAAACTATACAAAGGTGGAGTTTTCTCAATTGTTATATCGGAGCAATCGGAAAACATCTCAATGTCTGATGTATCAGTGGGAGTTATTGATTGATCCCTCATTAATACATCTTGGCCTCTATTACTATTTAATTGAGTTGGTTTATTTATACTTGGTGTGGTTTTAGTTGGTTGACGATTTCTGCCAATATTGGTTTTAGCCGAAGAGTTATATGTTGTACAATATCCATCTATACCATATAATCTATCTCTATCGTCTATATTACTATCAAAATGCTGAAATTCTTTCAAGGTGTATTTGTTTGGATCTGCATAGAATGTGTCACCGAACGTAAGGAAATTGTAAAAATCCACATCATTTGAAAATGGATACTTTTCATATTGTTGTTCTAACAAGTAACTATTTAACAGAAAAACTTATCTAGAGACTTCCAAGCAGAAGATGATCTAATGCTATGATTGATATGATCATAAGCTAGAACTTTTTTGTCAGAGTTGTTTTCAGATTTCACAAATATGTAAGGATGAGAAACATTGAACAGTTTTTGTTCCTTTTTGCAATGGTAAAGGGAAATCTGACACCCAAACGGAAGTAACTTTGATGGATTAATATCTTCCTTACCTATTATCTTGTTGATAGGCGACACAAGTTGCTTAGATTTAGCCAAGTGATTAGAAAGAAAGATGGCATGGTTGAAACTATATTGCCATAGATCTTTTGGAATACCTGAATCAATATGCATATTTCTCATCTTTTTCTTCAAATAACCAATTGTAGATTCTATTGCACCATTCTGATAACTACTGTGTGGAGCCGTATGTTCTAAAATAATGCTATTGTTATTGCCAAAATCTTTCAACTTCTCTGTCCTAAATTCATTATCAGTTCTCAAGTATACAATTGAGGCATCTTTTAAGCTAAGTAATTTTATAAATACTTTTAATATTGAAATTAACTTTTGACTTGCATCTATCCTATTTCTCAAGCACCTTTACAATAATGTGGCCAGAATAAGCATTTCTGGCTACTAGACCATCCTCATCATTCATAGGACTTAGTATATCAGCATTTAATATTTCATCCAGTTTCGTTGCAAGATGGGATAATTGTTTTGTACCGTGTTTTAACGCAACATTTTTAAGACAACTACATTTTTTCAACATTCTATTTCCTTTGAATATCACTTCTCTTGGGAAACCTTAAAATTGATTAAAACAGGATTATCCAACAAAATATGTATAATAATAAACGTTCATATCCATTTATGAGTGATAATGTTGATGTTTTACGTATATTTTCTCAGCGGATCTCTCCCATGAACATTGTGACTATTACTTTCCCTTTTGTGGTACAGAATAGGTAGATCGCTATGGAAGCCCCTATACCATCCTTTGTTGATTTTGATACCGCAATCAGCTTTTTTGAAGCAGTCAGGCCGCCTAGCACATTTTTAAATATGCTTATTTTTGAGTGATGGCAAACTGATTTGGGCCTTCCTTCTGATGAGCAGTGCTTACCTCTACTTTTCTGGCTCAATTCAAAGCAGAAGAAAGCCTTTGTTATCTTTTTTGGCGTTTGGCCGCTCTTTTTCGGACTGCATGGCGTTTAACTTTCAAAACCTTATATATATGGACCAGATGACAAAATATATTCAGCAAGAACCAGTATCTTGAAAAGAAAATTGGGCTTGTAATTTCTGGAATCACACAAATTAATGTTAGCAAACAGTCATTAGATGCTAGTGAATTCCATAAAATTAAATCTCACATTATTTAACTAAAGCAAAATAAAGATTTGGCCCTTTAGAATTAGTGTTAAGCAACTGATGCAATACCAACTGAGGTCCAAGATGGTTCGGAAGTCCAGTTTTCCACCCCAAATCATTGGTCGTTCATTGGCTGTCACTTATACCTCCTTGCCATACAATAGACCCAAAGAGCAGATGTTATCAATAATATACATAAAATATTTGCTTACGTAACATTTTTTTGAATCAAAAAATTACATTGCTTCTTGTATGAGCTATTCATTTTTAATTTTTATTAAATTTTCGGCTTACACTCCAAAGAAATCTCACTTTTGCAGCATTTGTTGGCTATGTTGTACTACCAAAATATCAAAACATGTTACAAAGTAAGAAAGACTAGTCACCTGAATACCATTCCGACTCGAATTGTGAAATGAGCAATTGTCAAAACAAAGAACCAGCTGGTAGTCAACGAACTGTATCTATTAAAAGATTTAGTAGCATCTCCGATACGTAGTTCTGTTGACCGAACACCAGGTGATCAGGATATCAGATGTCAGATGTTTCTGTGAAATATATGACAGCATATATGTAATAACTATATTTTACAAGAAACCCTCATCAGGTTTTTGTGAGTAAAAAGACGAATGTAACAAATCCAAAGTATAAAACTAAACCGTTAATTTTTAAAGTAAATATAAAATAAATATTAAGTCAATTATGACAACTATTTATATTGTTTCGGATCAAGGGATTTGTTTATTGATTGATAAGACTAAGGTCACGAATGACTTCGGCAATTATTTACATCACCGACACACTATGGTTTATCTGTAAATAATGGTCGTATTTATGTCTTATGCTCATCATTAACAAATCTCTGTAATATTTTATTTTAGCTTATTAAAGCTTATTAAATAACAATGTATCTTTAATTGTTTGTCAATGCTCATCATATACCTAATATAGTAATGTATAATTAGTTATCTTCGACAGAATGTCGTGATATAAATAGCAGTTGAGAAGAGTTTACTTGAATCTTAACTGTTGCTTTATAAACTAGTCTGTATAGTTTTAAAATCCGTATTTAAAAGTTTCCACATCTGGCAGACAAACGAAACAATATAAAAATCTCACCAAATAACCTTGCTCATGATATTTATATTTATTAAAAATCAACTTTTATATTGATAAAAATTGATACCAATTCTACAAACAACCTAGCACGGCTTTGTAACAAAAAAAGATAAGCCTGGTTAGCTCAATCGGTAGAGCGTTTGACTCTTAATCAAAAGGCTGCGGGTTCGACCCCCGCATCGGGCTTAGTTTTTTCCTCTTTTTTGGTTTGAGAAAAAAGAATTCTTGAATATAAAATCGCTTAAAAGTGTGAGATACATACCATATATGGAAGCTATAAAAGTTGAAGAATGTATAAAAGAAAAAAAGAAAAAAGATCAAGTCTTGCGGCAACTTAATTTTCCTGATGCAAGGTGTTTGCTGCAACTGTCTTATGGGATGAGATTAAAGGCAAGTTATGGCTGATTAGGTCATCGTTTGACTTTGTTCTGAACAAACCTGTTGAGACACCGTGGCCGATCTCCGAAGACCAGGACTTGGCGTTTTCGAAACCGTTTGTGGCGGATTGGTAGTCCTGGAACGCTTGGTAGATGCCCTCCTTTGTTGTTGAGACAAAAGGCCCGTACTGAACGATCTGTTGGCTGAGAGCCTTGCCGCCAATCAAGACAAAATCCGTCTTCTCAGAGCTTGCAGGCACACTTCCCCTGATGTAGTCACCGTCTCTGTTGAAGTAGACAGTGTGGTACTTTTCGTAAACTTTGCCGTTCACTTCAAGTGAGCCGTTCAGGATGTACAAAAATGAGTTGTAGTCGTTAGGCATGTGCTGTTCGAAGGCTCCGCCGGGCTGCACCGTGTACCAGTAATAGTCGATGGGCGTGTACGCAAGGTTCTTGACCGACTCCACACCGTAGGACTTGCCGGAGATAACCTTGACCTCGACCTTGTCGTTAGGCCTGACAATTGGAATCTCCTCGGCCCTAAGGTCTCTGTAGCGGGGCTCGCAGTACTTGAGGCCCTCTGGCAAATCGACCCACAACTGCATGCCCTCGACGTTCGACTCGTCCTGGGAGTACGGCATCTCCGAGTGCACGATACCTTTGCCCGCTGTCATGAACTGCAAGTCTCCTGGCCGTAGCACTCCAGACTTGCCTGTGAAGTCCTCGTGCAAAATGTAGTTCTTCATAACCAGCGTAACTGTCTCCTGCCCACGGTGTGGGTGGTCTGGGAACCCGGCATCTGGCGCCACCGAGAAGTGATCTAGCATGAGGAACGGTGAAAAGTTCCTCATTGTTAACGATCCAATCGATCTCCTCACCCTGGCGCCAGCTCCCTCTGCCTGCTCCATTGTGAGCGACGCCTTTAACACGCTTTTGGCTGTTCCGTTCATCTGTTCTTGCTTTCTGTTTTGCTATTCCCTTTATTTAATAAGTGATAGTGCAAAAATTTTGGCTATTGTAACATTCACAAGAATATCTCCTGTTTATATAACATTCAACGTCCCCTATAGAAATTTTTTTGCTTACATTTGCTTACATAAGCTGGCTTTTACTCACCTCGCATATTATGTCAGCGTGCGCCTGCTGACACAGATGTAATGTAGCATTACGTAAGCGTCGATGAGCGTCGTTCATGCAAGATTTAACCGCGGTGTCGACGAACGTGCAGGATAACGGTTATGGAGACGCCCGCTCGGAGTTTGAGACACGGAGGACCCATGAGAGAGGTTGGAGGGGATGGAAACGGTAACAGGGAAGTCTTAGTGGGGGACTAGCTGGTGCGCAGAGTGAACCGCAAGCACAGTGGATGTGCAGAAGAGTTTGGAAGTGGGGAAAAACACTATAAATAGAGCAAGTTGGCCCAAAAAAAGTTTTCCATTTTTGATGGTAACGTTCATCTTGAGTAAGCAATTAGTTAGTATTAGATGTCAGAACTCACTCACCCTATGATCAAAGACGGCTGGTTTGCCGAGGTGTCGGACACTATGTGGCCAGGACAAGCCATGTCTCTCCGTGTTAAGGAGATTCTGCACGTGGAGAAGACCAAGTACCAGGACTTGCTAGTGTTCGAGTCCACCGACTACGGTAAGGTGATGGTGCTTGACGGTGCGATCCAGTCGACGGAGAGGGACGAGTTTGCGTACCAGGAGATGATCACGCACTTGGCAATCAACTCGCACCCAAACCCAAAGAAGGTGCTAGTCATTGGCGGTGGTGACGGTGGTGTGCTTAGGGAGATCGTCAAGCACGAGTGTGTTGAGGAAGCTGTGCTCTGCGACATCGACGAAGGCGTCATCATCAATTCCAAGAGGTACCTTCCTCACATGGCGGCCGGCTTCGAGCACGAGAAGGTCAAGGTTCATGTCGGCGACGGCTTCCAATTCCTCAAGGACTACCAGAACACGTTCGACGTCATCATCACCGACTCCTCAGACCCTGAGGGTCCGGCCGCAGCATTGTTCGAGAAGCCGTACTTCCAGCTCTTGTCCGACGCCTTGACCGAAAACGGTGTCATCACTACCCAGGGTGAAAGTATCTGGGTTCACCTTGACATCATCAAAAACGTCAAAGCCAGCTGCAAGCAGATCTTCCCTGTGGTCGAGTACGCTTACTGCACCATCCCAACCTATCCAACCGGTCAAATTGGTTTCATGGTGTGCTCCAAGAATCCAAACGCCGATGTCAGGAAGCCACTCAGATCAGTTCCAACCGAAACCGAATTGGATCTCTACAGATACTATTCGAAGGAAATTCATGAGGCCTCTTTTATTTTACCAAACTTCGCCAGAAAGGCACTAAACTAATGCAGTCACGCTCAACAGTAGGTACTGTCGTTTAGGTCCATGTGTAGAAAACAGTCCTGTTGCTGCATGTGTAATGATTGGTATTTTTTTTATCACTATAATCGATAGTTGTTAATAGCCTACATATTCACTTAAATACTATTTTCGATCACGTCGTCGAGAACCGATTCAAACTCTTTAACTAAAGCTTTATTTTCCTCCTCCATACCAATGGTAACTCTCAAGCACCCAAGGCATCCTGGTTCTTTACCTCTGAATCTGACAACCACATTTCTCTCACTTGCTAATTTCATGTAAACCTTAAATGCGATTTCGTTGTCAGGCTGACCTTCTTTGTTTAGAATTTCAATTAAAATGAAATTGGAGTCTAGTCCTCCGATGTTTCTGCCAACGTATTTCAAACTTGTTAACTCCTTCAAAACAATAGCACGCTGATCAATAATGCTGTCTAACTTTCCTTGCATCTTTTCTAAACTTTCACTTGTAGTAGCTCTCAGTCCAACATCACTGGTTAAGTTTGAAATGTTATATGGGTACTTCATTGAATTTAGCAATAAAGAAAGTTCTGGGGTAGCAAAAGTAATACCCAATCTGATACCAGCCAATCCAAATGCTTTTGAAAGAGTCTGAAAAACGACTAAGTTTGGATGTTCGTTGACCAGTGTACACACAGATTCGCCTTTTGGAGCAAAATCAATGTATGCTTCATCCATAACGACAAAACCATTCCATTCCTTTTCTTCAACACCTTGCAAAAGTTCTAGCAGTAATTTCTCGCTGATCTTCTTACCTGTTGGATTACCTGGGGAAGTGATGTAAACCAATTTGATATGTTTATCAGCTTCAAGGGCTTTCAGAATTTCTGAAGGCTGAATTTCAAAAGTTTTTAAATCGAGAGGAACCTTGACAATTTCGACATCATTAACAACGGCACAGACACTATACATACCGTAGGTTGGAGGACAGATGACCATTTTCTCAGCACTTGGCTTGATACAACACCTCATCAAGGCGTCAATACTCTCATCTGAACCAACACCAAGACACAGATTTTTTGGTGTAAGTGGTGATTGAATTTCACGTTCAGAGTTCCTGTAGCTACAAATCTGTGTTTTTAACTGAATTTGATGCGGATCTGGGTATCTGTTCAATTCCAACTCGCCTTCATATTTTGTCATGTTGTCAAATGAAGGACCGTGAGTATTCTCATTGGCATCTAACAAGATCCCGACTTTGAAGTCATCACGTGCACATCGGTAAGGTTCAAGAGACAAAATGTTGGCTCTTGCTATTTTTGTGATATCAAATACCATTATTGGAAGATGAAGATAGTATGTGTTAACAAAAGATTCTGTTTATCAAAGAAGAAAGTTTGTTCTAAGAGTCATAGACGTTGAGATCTGAATTAAGCATCGGCTAAAGTTTCTCAAAAGAGTAGCACATATGCTCAGCACATTGCATTTTCATTTATTTTGTTTGACTTTCTCTGAATTTGGCGAGTGCAATTGTAAGCAAGCTTATACGAACAGAAGTTAATATAAAAAGCAGTACTTCCACAAGTGTGAGAGTCTTTCTCATAATCTGAGGTAATTGTTTGATTAGTTTTATAACATAAATGTCGATACAAAAGAATGGAAATCACCCGCTCAATCGTTCAGAACCGTGGCCTAAACCATAGCCACTAACAAAAAGTTATGTTTTCAAACAAGCTTAGAAAGTTAACAGTGAAAACTGATAGAATGGAAGCACTACACCTGCTTCCATTCTATCATTGCAAACATATTTAGTTTCTTGTGAGAGTAAAACTGGACAAATGCTTAATCTTTTGAAAAGAACTTTTTTTTGTAGCAACCCAGACAAAAGAAAAGTAGGTCTTTTCTTCTGTGAAGGTCATGGCCAATCTTGGGCTCCTGAAGACTTCATTTACTACTCAGGTCAAAAAAACTTTAGTTGTCTAATGTTGGTTGTTTTGTTCTTTGAAATTGCACAGTAGTCCTCCTCTCTCGAAATTTAAGTGATCCACAAGCAAACCAATTTCTTCAAGTTCTAGAAAGCATAATAATGCCATACTGTTTTATTTCTTACGTAATATATGTCAGCTCTTCTACTCGAAGAAAAAATCAGTGAAAAAAAACTTTGCTGGATCTGATATACTCTTTGTGAACTAATAAGGTGTTTACAATGTCAGACGAGGAGATGATGTATGTGTAGGACTAAAATATAGCTCTGTGGCTTTTCAACAGAGGAACATAGAAAAGTTTACTAACATCTATTTTCTTGTTATAGCACATTATCTGCCAATGCTCTAGCAGCATTAGCTGAATTCAGAAACGAAGAAAAGGAAAGGAATAAAAAGTTTGAAAAGATGTATCAACAAGCCGAGGACGAATTTGACGAAAGAAATAAGCTGACAATTGATGATTTTAAGGAGGATTGGCAACTTTCACAATTTTGGTATAGTGATGAAACCGCTGAAACATTACTAGATGCGTTATTCGAGGGGGCAGATGAAAATTCTGTGATCTGTATTGCCAGTGCACCTTCTGTTTATGCCATTATGAACAAGAAGGACCCAAAGACAATTCCTACAAAACATGTTTATTTGTTTGAGTATGATAAGAGATTTGAGTTACTTTCCGGCGCCGAACACTTTGGTTTCTACGATTACAACGAACCACTGATTTTCAGAGAAGATTTAAAGGGAAAGGTGGACAGATTATTGATTGATCCTCCATTTCTCGAGGTTGAATGCCAGAAGAAATCAAGCTTGTCAGCTTTGGCCCTACTTAAGAGCTCCGACTCCAAACTTATCACATGCACCGGTGAGCGTATGAGAGAGGAAGTCCAAAAGAACTATCCTGATATCCATATTACTTCGTTCTACCCAGAGCATAAGAATGGTCTTAGTAATGAATTCCGTTGCTATTCCAACTTTGAATGCTCCAAATGGAAGTTTGAGTCTTAAATTTACAGAAATAAAGCACTGTAACTCATATAACTTACTATATTCTATACGGATAGATGTTTATAAGTATTTACTATATTACACAAGCAAGCTGACAATCATCCCTAGTGTATACTGTTGCAATTCAAATAACGATAAAGTCATCAACTGTACAATTGAGACGCCAACTTGATCATGTTCTAGTTGCTTTGGACTCCTTGAATAGCACTGCTACACTAGTTATCTCGCTTTATGTCTGTAACACATGCTCAATAAGGGGGAACGAAGCCTGGAAAAAATTTTTAAAAGTAAGACACACTAATTAAACAGCTTTTTCTTTAGTAATCAGAACAACAAGTGCGATTGGAGGTTCACTTCCTACTCTTAACATAAGCTGAGCAGAGTTCTATTCATCAGAAACAGGGAGAGTGTGTGCGTCGATTTTCAACGATTTGTTTGGTACCACTCCCTGCTTATTTCAGTTCTTTCATTCTTCTCTCTTAAAGATTGTCAATACATATAAAAATATCTATATATAAGATTCTACCTAGAATATCAACTATCACACCTTTACAGGTTGTTATTTTTTTTAGAAAGCTGACAAAGACTATAGTTGTCGGGTGTTGATATTTTGAGCATTTGACTATTTTAGAGAGACCAACACATTTATTTTTTTGACACTGTTTTATTAGTTTTTAGCAATAAGGAGAACCATGCATATTATTTTACTAAGACATGCTTCACGTATAGATAAATCAAAGTATGGGAACTCACCAGGACAATCAAAGGAAGATTTGACAGGTGAAGAATCATTCAATTGGCTTTCAAATTTTGATCCACCTTTGGATCCGGTAGGTGCATTTGAGGAAATGGAACATGCCTTCAAACGGTTGCAAAGTGATATCCCAACAAGTAAGGGACCGACGACTGTTACCATTCATACCTCACCCTACAATCGATGCATTCAAACGTCGGAATTGTTACTTGACAAAATCAAAAAATCCAAACACTTTAAGATTGGTGACACTAATCAGTCACCGAAAATTAAACTACGTGTAGATCAGGCTTTGTCAGAGTGGCTTAATGAAAACTACAGTTTGAATTATTTGCCGCCTAATGATGATGGTTATTCGATGATAAATAACATCAATGCATATTTAAACCAACCAAAGAATTCATCCATGAATAATGATATATTGAATGACGCCACAAGAAATCAGCTAAAACAAGTGAAAGATACAACGTGGTCATATAACCAACTAGGTCATTGTGGAGAATACGGTGAGTCGCCTAAAAAATTTACAAAAAGGTGTTTCCATTACTTAATATATCTATTACAGTATTATTACATTAAACAAGATCCCAAACTAGACAAGGAGACAGTAGTTTTTGTTGTTTCTCATGGAGCTGTTATTTCAACAATTTTGCAAATTTTGTTGGGCCGATCAATTTTTAATGAAGTACCATTGTGTACTCCAATCTACTTCAAGCAATCTGATAAGAGGAGATCAGTTTTCAAGTTGATGGACTATGATTTTAATTTGAATGATTTATTAGGAATCACGTCTGATCAAGAGTTTTATAGAGTTTTGAGTCAACCTATTGATATGACAAAATTAGATCCAGATAATTTAACTAGTGAACTAACAATTGGAACCACAGGCCATACAACTATTATTCAAAGTATACCACAAAATTCAAGGAAAACCAGACATCGTCGCAGAAGGAGAAGAAGAAGAAAGAGAAGAAATACTGTTAATCTTGGAGACAAGGAGCATGATAGTACTGAAGAGGGAGAAGTTGCCACTCTAAAGCAGACAAGGTCATCGAAGCAACTGTATTTATTAAATAAAGATACAGATGATGAAAAGGTGATTGACTTGAATAAGCTACACAGCTATTTTGGCGGAAGCGATAGTGACAGCGAAAGCACAGAAATCACAACTTCTTCAGATGAAGAGACTAGATCTAAATCGATATTCAGAGGCAGAATTTCTTCACTTTCCTCATTTAATGAAGAAAATAAGAATAAGTTCTTATTAAATTCATGTAATTTTTACTCAAAGCCTGACAACATCCTAGATATGGATATGGATCCGTATTCACATTTTTTTAAGGATAACGAAAGTAATGAGCAAATGCTTTCACGCAACAATAGTACCAACACGTTTACCAATGATCATTTCTTCAATAGCAACAATAATCATAATAATACAACAAGTAATGACAACAGCAACAATGTGGGTAGTGACGATAAATTTGATGATAGTGCAAAATTGTTCAAAAGATTTGGGACTAACGAAAGCTTGAAAGATTTAGTGCCGAAAAGCATTCCCAATATTCACATTAACGATGACTATAACTATAGTTCGACAATTACCGATGATTCTTCAATAGACTTTGACGATTCTGGTCTAAGTGTCGATGAAGATTATAAAGAAAACGGCATTTTATCTTTTGGTGCTAGAAGACAATTGCACAATGTGTTGAAGACTACTGACACTAACAAGGAAGCTTTTCCAACCCCTGTTTTACAAGGCACTTTTTCCAAAAAAAACTTGAGATCAAACCCAAGCCTAACGAAGCTTCTCGGATCAAATTTCAAGTTGAACTCAGTCTCTATGATGCCCACCATGTCTACCAGCACGTCCAATTCTTCTGTCATGAGTAACATGGAAGAGCCTATGCTAATCTCGTCATCTAACAAAAACTTAATGGTGAGAGGTTCATCGCAGAATGGCATTTCTGAGCCAAGTAAATCGAAACAGGATTTGCAAAAGCTACTTTTTTCTAATTCTAATAGCTATCAGCAAAGTGATACCAGTAATAGTTCATCTGATGAAGACAACGATGACGGCGGTTGGTTTGGTGGTTTTTCTAGGTGATATATAATTTTTCACTGTAAAGGCAAGTAATTTTTTCTAAGGTCAACAAATTCTTTGAATTTTTTCTTCTTCACCCCTGAAACCCCGTATTTCTTTGTTGACAGAGAGGGCGATTGCATTGATTCGGTTGTTGTGCAAGCTATATACAATATTTCTAACCTAAAGTTGAATCACGAGTAAGCTAGAGGGATAAAGACATTGTAGAGATCATGGCAGCATTGTTTAGAAGAAAGAATCACAGATCTTCATCAGATAAAGGCCATCCTGGCACAAGAAATAGTGCTGGCGGCCAGGGTTCCGCTAATAACACCATGTCAAACACTAGTGACATTTCAAACAGTATTGGAAACATTGGTGAATCAAGGCGCGTTAAAAGTAACGAGTATCCCCAGAGAACTATCAGAAACACCAGTAACGGGAACAATAACGTGAATATTAATAACAACAGCCATGCCGCCAGGATTGATCCAATAATTAGTCAAACTGAACAGAATCTCTTCGATCAGAACACACCATGGATCAAGAAAAAGCTCTATAATTCGCCATTTCCAAGGTTCAGCCACGCTGCGTCGTCCATCACATCTGATCAGGGTGCCATTTACCTAATGGGTGGATTATCATCGAACGCCGTTTATGGTGACATGTGGGTCATTGAGCCTATCAAACAAAGAACTAACAATACTGTCAGCTCCACCTCCTTTTCCTATATTGCATCACCAATTGAAAATTTTGAACGGGTTCCTTCACCAAGAACTGGCCACGCATCAGTTTTGGTAGGAAATGCCTTTATTGTGTTTGGGGGCGATACAGTTATTGATGAGAATGATCAGTATTTGGATAACAGACTTTATTTTTTCAATATCTCCTCATTGAAATGGACAATCACTTCACCTGAAGGTGAAAGGCCTGAAGGCAGATACAGCCATCAGATATCAGTTTTGAATTTTGAATTAAGCGATAAACCTGGTCATTGGCTAAGTTACTTATACGTATTTGGTGGCCAAATGGATGACCAATACTTTAATGACATTTGGAAATTTGATTTGTCAAATTTTAGGAATCCAAAGACGCAATGGGAAAAAATCAAATGTACAGGCGACATTCCTCCTGCATTAGCAAATCATTCAATGGTCGCGTTTAACAACAAGTTATACGTTTATGGTGGTAATAATGGATCACTGATCAATGACAAAATGTTTTGTTTCGATCCAATGAACAATAAATGGGAAATCTTGAAACTACATGGAAAATTTCAACCTCCAGGGTTATCAGATCATGCAGTGACACTTTACCAAAACTTAATGTTTATTTATGGCGGAAAAATGAATAATGATTTGATCTCAAATGAATTTTATGCCATCGATTTAAATAATTTGAACAGCTTCAAAATTAAAACAAATTTAGCTTATTCGCCAGGAGCTAGATGTGGACATTCAATATCGGTAAATTCTAATGAGCAAAAATTGATTATTATGGGTGGTGATAAGTACGATAACAATTTTGAGGGAGTGAATCTTCAAAATGATTCGATTATTGATGAAAGTCAATTGAGTTATTCAAGCTCCGTTGTTTTTGAATTTGACATAAAAAAACTAGACCAATTTATGGAAAGGGTAAATTTGAATAACGCTTATCCAATCATAACTTCCACACCCTTATCTTCACAATCTAACCTTGATTTGAGTGATCTACCAGATACCTCAAACATTGAGCAAAAACAAGCTCATAGACTAAGTTATCTGAAAACTGATGAACAGCAAGAAATCATTAAAGACGAAAAAGAAGACACTGAAAACTTCACTAACAGTAGTCAGTATATGAAAAATGAAAGTTCTTTACTTAAAGAATATGAAGAAGCTGAAAATAAAAGTAAAGACATTATTGAAGATAATACTGTTAGATCAAATGAAGAAAACACAGTCCGTGCAAACACTGATGCATTCACTAATGTTTCAAATAGTAATAATGTTGAGGGAGCAGTAAACAAATCTAACACTTCACATAGCGCAATAACTAATTTATCTGGATTATCACCAGAAATTGAAGAAGAACCTTATCATCAACCAAGCACACCAATGATGATGAAAAATATTCAGGAGCAATCTCAGTTACTACCATTCTCACCTGCATACATGGATAGAGACAATGAAAAATTGAAGAGGTTAATTCAGCTTGTCAGTGATGTGAAAGAAGAATTAAATAAGAAGGTTTTTGAAGCTAATGAAAAAATAAATAATTTAACCCTTGAAAGAGATGAGCTAAAAAATGAAAGTGGTAAGTTTATCAAGATTGAAGAATTAGCTGTACTTAATGGAATAATAAAGGATCAACAAACTAAAATAAAAGAGTTTAGCAGAAGATTGTTAGACGAAGAAGAGTATCAAGAAAAAATTAAGCATTTGGAGACAGAAAATGATATTTTGAAGTCAAAACTTGATAATGTCAAGCTAATTAGAGGTGGAAAGGCTATATCGGAAGAAAGCCAAGATCAAGAAAGAGAAGAGATTGATATTGGATTATTGAATTTGAAAATCGAAACTCTAATCAATGAAGTTCAAAGTAAAGTAGGTAAAAATGAACAGATGGACAAACTCAAGAAACTTGAAAGTGACTTCAACTTGAAAGATATTAAACTGAAAGAATATGAAAATAAGCAAAGAGAAACAATCAGTTCATTGAACAAAACTTATAAGGCATTGCATGTTTCACAAAATGAACTAAACAAATTTAGAGAAGAAAACAATAACCTAAGAAGTGAAATAGATAAACTCAAAATCTCCAAACGAGTATTTTCGAACAACTCGACTAGATCATCACCAGTCCAAGGAAAAAGAGGTGAAGAAGAGGACACTGAGGAAGAAATCGACGACGACGAGGATGAAGATCCGTTATTAATTAAATTAAAGGACTTAGAAGCTCATTTATATATTGTCTCACAGGAAAGGGATGAATTGAAAGAAGAACTACTAAAAGTTAAAAAGCAACTATATAATAATAGGGTCTAATATTTTATTTTATTTAATATTAATATGCATTTGTTTTCCCGCCGTTATTCCCACATCGTGCAAATATGCCATATGTATCAGTTTTAAATATCAATAGATTCCGTATCCCATAACTCGATTTCATCATCATTTAAATTTGAGCTTAATTCTCCCGTTCTATGTGTTTTTCGCTTACTATTATTGACTCCATTGATTGCAGTGGGAGAATCTGCAAAAGTGGTCGTGCTGTTACTACTGTCCTTGTTTTTCGCTTTTTTTGGTGTATTTAAATCTATTAAATCTGGTATAATTGTAGAATTTGAAACATCATGGTTGTCATTATTATAATTCAAGTCATCGTTGGTTATCAACAAATTTGATTTAACATCATTGACAAAAGTCCAGAGATGTTGAGAGACAGAGTGCATCACATCATCTTTTTGATGATGATAAACTTGTTGATCATCATTGGTATCGTCGGCATAATTTTGGTCATTTAATGAGATATTCAACTTCTCAAATTCTTGTGAAACCATGCTATCAAACTGTTGAATATAGCTCAAAGGTTTTGAAAACCATGAATTAGATTTCTTTCCATCTTGCTGATTTTGTAATTGGGTTACAGCATTATTATTACTAGTATTCAATCGTCTATTTGTTGGTGGCGAGCTAGGGGGATGATTAATGTTCGGATTATCATCAATTGATTTGGTTCTGACGTTACTTATTAGTTCTATTTCAATTTCTCTCTTCAATTCATTTAACTCATGATCTTTATGTCTCTTCTTTTGAACCAGTTCCTTAATTGAGTTTTTTAATTCCAATATCTCTTGTTCTTTTTGTGCTAAATGTCTGAACTTATCAGATAATTTAGTCACTTTCGGAGAATCATTACTAGTAACACCATTACCATCATAACCGTTATCAATTGTTTCATTTTCATCCTTAACTATTACGATATTGAGATTTCTATTGATTTCATTATTATTTTTATCGTTTATATTCGTACCATTTGCTTCGTCATTGAATAATCGTCTTCTTGTCCTATCTTCATTGTTACTTGAAACTAAGTTGAGTCCTAAATTGATGCCTTTCCTATTATTGACTGAAGAGTTTGTTGAGGAGTTCAAACTACTAAAACTTAAACCCCTATTCCTGTTGATCTTCGATGTGATTGCTACATGATTTATTGATAATGACTGATGTTTTTCTGAGGAAGATAAAGATGACAAATTCGATGCTGTTTTATTGATTTCCTTTTGTGACATTTCAACATCAAAGACCTCTTGAACTTTTGTATTTATGTTATTTATCACAGAAGAAGAAGGTTAAAGATATAGATCCTTTTATTTTTTCACCACATCTTTTTTAGATCAACTGTCTGCATCATAAAAGAGCTGTTTTGAATGGTTGAAATTACTCCTAAAGCTGAGTTTGTTCTGAAGACAAAATCATTTGTGGACTATAAAAGCCTCAATGCTGGTGCTAAAGTGTTTGTCAACATTTGTTCTAATGAAAACATAGAGAAGTCAAAAGATGAGATCGAATCAATTGAAGAAGTTTTGAGGTTGGTTGAGGATAAAGACTGGATAATACCCATTGAGCTAAGCGTACCTAGGCTAACCAAATTTAAAGATACAAATTGTTTGGTGTTTGATGCCATAATTAACCCAATTTATATCGATTGGTGTTTAATAAACGAGAAATTCAAGATAATCTTAGGTTATTGGGTATGCAACATTATCGAAGATCAACAGACCGAACTTTTTGTTGATAGGGAAGAAGTAAAGTTTCTTAAAAGAACAAGTATTGATGAACCAAGAGTTATTTATTCAAAAAATGAGGAGATCAAGGCGAAAGAGATTGTGCAGAATGAACTTGAAGAAACAAACATTAAAAAGAACAAACTTATACAAACAAGTAACATAGTAGAAGGGCAAGAAAGAAACAAAATTGTAATTAGCTTGTCAAATATAGAGAAAGCAAGCATAGGAAATGGAATTGACTCTTCGAACAACATAGTTGCCAAAGAGAGCAAGATCATCAAAACTCAAAATCCCTTCGTGATTACCACAGTAAAATTGAGTGACAATGAAACCATATATGAGTACCAGTATTTAATTAAACTTAAATCAAAATACAAACATGAGTTCATTTTCAATAGCTTGAATAATGAACTTATAATCAAATCGAACGAATTACCTCAACTAAACTATCAGCTACCAAGTGGTCATAAAATCAAAAGATTCAGTGTGTTTGAATTAAAAAATGAAGAAGAAATTCACATATACCTCTGACTATTCAATGGCCTGTATGACGTTCCACGCACAATACTCATTATCAATTAAAATATTATCATCACGTGATAAAACACTTAAGCTGATTTTATCAGTGCCATTGACCCAACAATTTACCTTTGGCATTATCTCCTTCTGGTTATATTTAAACAATTTGGAATCTGAATCCTTCATCAAAGTGATCGTATATAAGTTAACATCAAAAGAAAGTATGAAACATTGGTTATCCAGATAAATTTTGTTGTCGTCAAAATCAATTGATATGAAACAACTTGAACTGATTTCATCCTTTGGTTTGAGTTCAGTTAAAACAGACTCCTCAACATAAAATGAACGTATTGCATAAGTGCCTTTGGAATGAATTAACAAAGAATATATTGAAGTACCTTCAAAACATCCATAATCGATGATATCTTTATTAAAATAAATAGATTTAAGCTCTCCATTCAATAGTGAAAACAAATGAATTGATTCTAAACCAATTAATAAAATGGATTTATTATCAACGAAGTTACTAATTATAACATCCTCAATTTTATTTGAAATGTAAGGATAAGTGTCAAATTTCAGTATCAAGATCTGGTTTTCGAAAGTTTTTAATAAAATGGTTTCCTGGAGCTTAATGATTTCAACAATTTTTGGTAAGTAAAATAAATGAGATAAGTTGAATAGTACATCATCTTCTAACATAATTAATTCATTTTCCAAAGTTAAACAAATATGCTTTTTTGAATTTTTTACGGATACAATCTTCATAATTGGTAACTCTGAAATTCCCTGAATTTTCAAAAGTTTCGATTGTTTTAACGAATAATATTCAAATCTTTCATTGATTAAAATGATATCATTATAGTAAGGTAACAACGCAGCTATATTTGAAGAGCTACAAATTTGTGAAAAAATATTCACTTTGGAATCATTTCCTTCAAATGATATGGAATAAAATAAGTAAGAATTGTTGACTAAAATGAATAAATCTGGTGACCAGATTACATTCAGCGCCATAGGTAATTGTCCCTTAAAATCCAGATTTTCAACTTTTTTACTAAGCTTACCTTTTTCGTAAACAAATATAATATTATTGTGATAAAGCACAAGCTTTGAGTTATTAAGCTCAAATAATTGAAAATTGAATTTGTATAAAATATCAAATTTGACATCATTTTCCAAAACTAAAAGATAATAGAATATAGTACGTGACTCGGATAAAACTATGTAGTAATCATTAACGAAAGAAATAGCATCATTTGAATCTACACTGGAATTCAAATCGTTTAACGAAAATTGATAAACTACTGAATTTGTATATAAGTTGATAATTTGATAAATGTTTGAATTAATTGATTTTATTAGAATCAATGAATTTTGGCCCATTAAACCGATAAATTCAATACCCGGTTTCAGCTTGAATAAAGTATTAAGTTTCAAGTTCAGAAATGATAGTAGGAATGAATTAAAGCCATCAGTCTTTACTATAGTTTTGTTTTTGTTAGTATCATTAGCACTACCAATTATAGTAGATATGCCAGTAAATAAATTTGATTGGTTTCTGACATCCCATAAAGGGCCTAAGCTTACCAATGATGACTTTTTGATCAGCCACCTCATTGGTATATGATGTTTATTAAAGGATAGAAAAGAATTTTTGTGATAAAAAAGTAAGTCAGTGTAAACTGAATCCGTCTTAATTGAAGTAGAATTTTTAAGAGAACTAAAGTCTTTTGAAAAACTTAGTAAATGAAGTTCATTTGAGCTTGTTGATAGTAAAACTACATTTTTGGTGTGATTGATCGTGAATGATAAAATAATTGATTCTGAATTGATTGACTTTAAGAGTGAAAGACTGTTAGAAGGTGATTTGAATAGATATAACTTATTTGATTCAACAATCAAAATTGAGTTATCATTAATTGGCTTCAAAAATGAAGGGGCTTTTAAATACAGTGCATTTGAAGTGTTTGATTCCAAAGATTTGAAGTTGAAAGTTTTTAATTTTGAGTCAAAATGGAAATGTAGTCGCTTAAAAGTTAAGCATCTTGTCAATAAGTTAAACGAATGAATAGTCAAAGTGTTGCTATCATTGCTAATACTGGAAATATAGTAGTTATTTGCTGGTATTTTGAATAATATGAACAATTTATTTTCGAAATGACAAAAAAATTGATTATTTAACGTGAAGTAAGTGATTGATGTGTCATAAACCTTCTTGTTACCACAAATCGTTGTACCAAAGCATTTGTTCATTTCATTCTTTTGGTTTATCAAAACTAAATCGTTATCAATGATTAAAGCATTACTATAAGCAGAATCCACTTTTGTAGTCTTAAAAAGTTTCAACGATGATTTATTTATATTATAAAATGAAAGAGAATTATTTGTTAAAAGTATCAATTGAGAACTGAATACCACTATATCATTAATGGTGAAATTGTGACTAGAAAAGGCTGAGATGTTCATTACAAAGGAAAGACTGAATTAGATACTGTGAATTAAAAAAAATTAGTTCATGCGCCACATTTTAGTAATAGTAAACTATAAAAGTCGATAAATTGAATAACTATACAACAGTAACTGTCAGAAGTTAAATATAAAGCTCATTTGGGTTACTTGGATCAGATTTAGTAAATTTTATATTTATACCCAGTAAGTTTAGATAAACTGATAAAGTTTTCAAAGAATTGGTAATAATCGATTTGACTAGATTGACAGATTTCTTGACCGTTTGATTTTTGTTAGAGTCGTTCGATTCAGCGGCAAGAGGCAAAGAGATATCATTCGATGAAATTGAAATGAATAAAGCAAAAGGTATCAACCAAATACAAATACCGAAAAATGAGGCAACTTCAGTAAACGAAGGGTAATGTGGCATTTTGAATTCTGAGTTCAAACGTTCTTCAATGGTTGGTATATAAGGATTGCTGAAGTGTTGGAACCAGAAATAGTGGTTCAATAGGGCTAAAACGCATGAGAAGATAAACAATGGATTCGATAGCTTGATGTTTGGAAACTTTTGTAGATTCAAATAATAAATATAGTAGGAGAATAGAGAAAACAAGGTCAATTTCCATGGGAAAGAGTCAAAGAAGAGTAATAACAATAGCAGAACAGACAATGATTTGATAATCAACTTAAGTGTCTTCTTTGTTAACACCAAGTTTTCTTCAATTATCTCTGAAAAGTAGTAGAGTCCTGCAGCTACTGCTAATGTGATTGACAAGAATCCTGTAATTGCACCAAAGATAGCTAGAAATTGAATAAACATTGTTTTGTGAACTTCTAAATGTATCGTTTGTTGTGGGTAAGGTACTTTTTTTTGGAAAATATAAAAGCCAGTGGAATTGAAAATTTTTATACCCTTTGCAACTACTTCTTTCTTTAAGGAAATTTAGATTTCTGGACTATACGGTTGATGATGAAAGGGTTATACTGATTGTCCTTTAAGTATGGGCAGATGTTGATTATGTCGACAGACCTATTATAAACTTTACTCCATCGGCATTTAGTAGCACAATCTGAAACCGGTTTAGAAATTATGAATTTCATTCTGTAGAATATTGAGTAACAAGAGAATGGCTGTTAGCGCCTAAGTAGTGATTGCGACATTGGGCATACGTTAATTCCCAGTCAGATCACGCTATCCAGGTTGTGACAGCATATTAATGAGGTTACATGAATCGCTATCACTGTATTTCAAAATAGCTTGAGCTTTAGCAACGTCAGTTCAATTATCTCCAACCTCATACCGTTATTGCTTTTAGCTATATTGGCTTCGTTAGGGTCAAAAATACTGTTCGATGCAAACGCAGTCTCATAACAAGCTTTAATTTTGTATCTGCTTGTGGATACAATTGTATGTGCTACTGCATGTTACAGGCGAGCAAGTACGATTCCAGTAAACTCTCGTGTGCTAGCACCAAGGAATCAAAGATCCACAAGAAAACTTTACGAATAAAGGACGGTACTATGTGGAAAACACATTTTGAAGTCTGCTTTTATAGTATCGATGAGCTTTTTGTCAGACGGCTTGTTTGTTTGCATGTAGAGAGACCATAAAAGTGCCTTATAGCGGTTCATATTGCCGTACTTTTACTTACTAATAGTATGCAATGAGATTAACATCAGAACCACCGTGTACCAGTGAGCATTTGTCAAAGTCCATTATAGTTGAAATCACTTCTAATGCATTTTGATTGCTGTTCTACAACTGATTGTGTTATGATTAATACGATTATATTCTGAGCTTGCAGTGAGTAGATTGGTATTCTCACCATAAAAGCAAACGTTATAATCAGTGCTCAAAGAAGAACGTTGACAGTAGAAGAGTAAAGAAGCCAACTTTCTGTAGAGCTACGTTTTGGGACACGAAGATTGAAGTTTACGGACATTTTTGAGTTCCAGAATAATGTGCGTTTACCAGTTGAATGGACCAGTAGTTTGCAAAACTGAACAGACTGAACCCTCAATTTCTAGTACAAGAAATCAGGTTCCAAACAGACAATATCTATGTAAGACCCATTTAGTTTTCAGCGATTGAGCATTTGTCATCATAGGAGCCGTATTACTAATCATTTATCATCATAGCAGGGGGAATCACTAATTACTTGTAATAAATTTGTAATCACTAATCCTCAGATTCATCAGTAGTATTTGCCTATGCTCAGCAAATGCCAGGTGAGACAATTTGTTGGACGTTATGAAGAAAGGTGTGCCAACTGCTAAAAGATCAGCTAACAAACACAGCAAACGAAATTCTGTCTAAAAAAGCTATTGTGAGTTGTTTGAAGTCAAAATGAGTACAGAACTAGGCTTATTGAAAGCACACCATTTTGAACCTCCAGCATGCCTTGCGTACAATTTAAGCAAAAAATTCAACATTAAGATACTTGCGGGGTTCATTGAAACGAGAACACACACCCTGTGACGAAATGCGATAAAGTGTTGACTTCAGCCTATTCAAATCATTTGTGTAAAGTGTTATTTTTTTGAGAGCATCACTGAAGGTGCCGAAATCAAAATTTCAGCAAACGGGATACAACTAAGAGTATTTGTATCTAAGTGGATTTATGAGACTGTAGCTGGTTTACCTGAATGCCCACTAGCACAAAGGGTCATGCAAGCAAGTATTTAACCCACCATGGAACTACACATGAGCTAAATGAGCTGCCAAATACACATTTACTAGTATGCTTTTGGCTCTCCGTGGCGAGAGTCACTGATAACGCTTGGACTATAAGAATTCGACTACCACGTCGGAAATGAACTCAAAACCTACGACGACTGCACCCTCAGCGATCAGCGGTAACCCCTCCGAGAGAGACGTACACAGAGCCACATTTGTGCTCCAATCGTCAGAGTAGCAAAAACAAAAGCCAATTGCTAGCCTAAGAGACAATGATAAGTTTGGTGCATAGTTGAAGTTAATCCGCAACACGTTGGAATACGCAACACATGCTTACGTAATCCTGCATCAAGCAGATCGGTATAATTACGTAACGCCACATAGGCCTCCATCCACATGTTGCCCTCTTCGTAGGATTCCGCTAGGATGCACCGACTGCTCAGAAGTAAAATGCAGCCATACCAATCGCCTTTTGATGTGAACAAAAACAAAAACCTGAAGCAAGGTGATTACATAATCAGAGCACGTGATCACAAGCCTGCTCTTTGGCACTTTGCGCGGTCACGTGATTATGGACAGAGAGAAATCACGTGACTACACTTACGTAAGCCGATTTTATTTTTTCGCTTTTTTTCTCCTCTTTTTGTTTGGGGAATTGTAAGAATCGTTTCTTTTTTTTGGCTGAAAAAAAAAACCAAATTCTAAAAAAAATTTTTATTTTTATTTGCCCTCCCTCCTCTTTATTAGCTTTATCATAAAAGAGAAAAGGGTTACTTTATGAAATGACAACAACTTATAACAGGATAATTGGAAACGAAGGCGACGGAGGCGGGCTCATGGAAGAGAAGAAAGTGCCAAGGTGGAACGCAAGCTATGTACCAAAGGTGAGCAGCATGTCGTCATCAAGCACATCGTTATCTAACAACAATACATTGGCCGCACTATCATATCCAACACCAACGGAGTACTTTTCAGACGAATCAATGTCGAACCGTAGCTCGTTGGGTAACGTGTTTGAGTTGCCAACTCTGCAGATTAACACGTCGATATGGTCCGAGAGCATAAAAACGGACTCGTCTCTTGACTCATTATCAACACTAATTTATCAGAATTTCAACAATAGCAACAACAATAGCAACAATAATAGTCAGAACGTGGGCAATGCTAGCACAAGCAGCAACAACAACTCAAGCTCGCTAGACTACTCGTCGCCGCTATCGAAGACAAATTCATCGCTTTCATCGAATCCCATGACATACCTCAACAACACAATGGCATACAACAGCGGCTGCGACTTTGTGCTCGACTCGGTGGACAGCAACCTCATCAGCAACGTGTACGAGTGCGAAATAGAGAACGACGAGGCCGATGAAGAGGACTCGCTGTTCATGCCGTTACCAATAAACGGTGCCTGCATCAGTAAAAAGCAAGTGGCGTCCAACCCACTGCTGTCACCTACGAACTCAGACGGTTCATTCAGAAACCAGCTGTCGCAAATCAACTCCAAATTCATTCACAATACCACCGCCAACTCATTTTCTTCAAATTGGTCAAGCCCTATCGTGGACCACTTGAATCAAAGAAGGTGCATCTCAAGGAACTCCAATAGCGAATCTGCCACTGCTGCATCCGCAACAACATCAACAGCTATCTCTCCTAACAATTTGAAAACTAACAAGAATTTGTTCAAAACCGAATTATGCTCAAAATTCAAATTGACTGGTCATTGCCCTTACAACAACAAATGCCAATTTGCCCACGGCCTCAACGAACTAAATTTCTCTCAAAAGCCAAGGAACTGGAAAACGAAGCCATGTCGTTCTTGGGAAAAATACGGTTCTTGCTCCTACGGTAAAAGGTGTTGTTATAAACACGGCGATACCGACGATGGTTCAAACATTTATTTTTAATTCAATAGTTGTTATTGTTGCTTCAAATTTTTGTCACTACTACTAATATTTATTTCGGGTACTTCATTTCTTTTAATCTTTATTCCATTTCCTTAATACATTTGGGTTTATCTTTTTATTTATTTATTTCTTATTTCCTTGGGTTTATTAATATATTTTTTTATAGATCATTTGTTTGCTACTATTATTTCAATAACATCGTGGTTATTATATTCTTTACTTTATTTATACTCTTATTTTATCTCATTTTATTTTATATAATCAATATATTAAATTTTCTAGTGTTTTTATTTTTATCTTACCATCTCAACTTTTTCCTAAACCCTCTATTGTTGAAATTGAAATGAGTGAACTTCAAAGAAAGCTATCGCAATTCAAGCAAATTGAGAACAGTTGGAACTTAAATGATGTTAATACTAGGGTCAATGAAGACGAGTTTGATTTGAAACCAGTTTTGAATAACTTCAAAGCTAATGATATCTATAATTTCAATGGTTATCATTTTCAAACTTATTATTCACCTCCAAAATTCTCTGAAAATGATGAACCAATTGTTTTTGTAGCACATCATGGTGCAGGATCATGTGGTATGACATTTGGTTTATTGAACCAATGTTTGAGGAAGAAGGCTGTGGAACTTAATTATAATTCAGTACCAGGCTTATTAACGTTTGATTTTAGAGGCCATGGTAAAACTAATTTACTTAATCAAGGAAAAGATTCAAACTATGACATGGAGATAAATCAATTGACTCTGGATTTTGTATTCATTTTAAACAGATTTCTAGATCTAAACGGTCAAATCAAAAATATATACTTAGTTGGCCATTCACTCGGAGCTTCTATTCTGACAAACGCTTTGAAAAATCATTCACATGAGATTAGTGACACTGGTAAGATCAAAGGATTAATTAGTATTGATATAGTTGAAGAAACCGCAGTCAAATCGCTAAACTTGATGGATCATTACTTACTAAATTTACCACAAAAATTTAATTCTATTGATGAAGCAGTTGACTGGCATCTCAATAAACACCTTCTAAACAATAAAGTGTCAGCTAAGTTTACAATTGCTTACTTACTATGGAAAAACCCCAAAGATAATAAATATTATTGGATTACCGATTTGAAGAAATCAAAACCATTTTGGAGTAACTGGTTTAAAAATTTGAGCTCCAATTTTATTGAAATCAACACTTCCATACCAAGGCTACTTATTTTGGCGAACAATGATTACCTTGATAAGTATTTAATAATTGGGCAAATGCAAGGAAAATACCAATTGATTGTCTTCAACAATAACAATACGATCAACACAACTTTAACAACAATGACCAAAGTGATAGACTCGAATAACCTAGGCCATTTCATTCACCAAGATATTCCCGAAAAATTGTCCATTACTCTGCTAGAATTCGTTCAGAGAAATTCAAATTGTTTTCAGTCTTTATTAAATGAGGATTTACTAACTCAAAGAAATTTAATTAATAGTTTAAATAAAAAATGGCTATCTAAAAAAGATTAGAACTCAGTCAATTGACATTGTATTAATTTCTTCATTGTTATTCAATTTTTCCAGAACTAAATCAATCTTATGTCTTCCCCATGCAAATCTTGGATCAATCAAGAATGGTCTTAAATCAAATCTGTTATCATCAGGCGAATATTGCTCTGCATGATATGATGGCGTAGAAACAGTTTGTTTGTGTCTATTAACAGCATAATACCAAAAAAAGTTCTTAACCTTATCTCCAATTTCCTTCGGCTTCTTTTCATCTTTCCAAATATGTAACAACTTTATAAACATCGAATATGGTCCACACTTTTCAACCTTCCTTAATTTACCCATAACACTTAGTTCATTATAAGTGAACCCCATATCTGCTTCATCTGACTGAACATGATCATCTGTAATTGGTTCTAACTCAGCTGTCGGTGTAGCATTAACAAAATCATCCAACACTTCAATTTTGAAAAAGTCTTTTGACCATTTGATGAACTTAATCAAATCATTTTTCGAAATGCCACCAATTGGGTTTATATCCGCACTTGAACAGTCATACTTAGTTAAATAGCCTCTAAGTTGCTCATCAACATTAGCTGATCCTAAAACCAATAATCCTCCAATATTTTCTTTGCCCCTAACCCATGGTAATAGTTGTGCAAATAAGTATGCTATGACCATTCTGATTCTTGCCTGAATATTTTGCAACGCTAAGTTTTCAATTTGGGAACCACCGAAGATTTTGTAAACAGGTTTTTTTCCGGTTGTGATTTCAAATAATGTAACAATAGCATTAACTACTATATCAACATTCATATTGATATGATAAGATCTGATATTATCGGCCAATTTCAATGCCCTTTCTCTTGTTTCATCTGATGAATTTTTGGTGCCCATATAACAAGTATGGAATATCTTGGAAGCCAACTCTCTATCGTCCTTAGGGAAATTCTTTGGATCATCATCTCTAGTGACTCTTTTAACATCCTTAATAACTTGTTCATTGCCTTCTTCACAAGCTTTCATAACCAATTTACACATTGAATGTACAAGAACCGCAGTTGCGCAACTATCAATTCCTCCACTTAATGGTAAAAAGAAACCAGCTCCATTACACCTTCTGAGATAGTCCCATAGCCAACATGCAGGGCCTAATGCAATTTCTTCTTCTGGAGAATGGTATCTACACTCAATTGGCATACTTGGCTCTAAGTCTAAATCGAAGTTGACTGAGTCAGGCGACAACTCAACATCAACTTGAACTCTTTCATAGACCGGGCTATTTCTTGATTGCAAACCATGCGAAATTAATGATTTATAAGATCTAACATCTTCTAAGTCAATTGTAGCTGTCAAAACCTCAACATCGTCCAAAGAAAATTGGGACCCTTGAGCTAAAATTTGTCCATTACACACAATCATTGCACAACCATCGTAATATAATCTATCACCATCACAGCCTTTTTGATTGGAGTAAAGATAAATCCCACCACATTTTCTAGTTGCTTCCGTTATCATCGAAACTCTTGTATTTAACTTCCTTAATTCATGATGTGAACCAGATGAGTTTGTTATGATCTCAATACCATCAAGCGCTAACTGAACATGCGGAGCCTGTGGTGTAAACAGCTCTTCGCATGTTTCACATCCAATCGCTGTATCAAGTGTATCAACCACTGCATCACCAAATTTGACAAACTTTTGTCCAGTAACCCTTCTAATGATATCTGGTAATTGGTATTTCTCAACATACTGTGTTTTCAACCAAGGAGTGAAAAATCTCATTTCTCTGTAATTGCCATCATTGGCCAAGTAAAGCTTTGGTCTAATCAACAAGATGGCACCATTGTAGGACAACACTCTACAATTGTATCTTCTGTTTTTGTGAATAACAGGCATACCAATATCTAGTAATATGTCATGAGTTGATTCATCCCTCAAAATCATCGAATACATTTCCCATGATTGTAAATATGTATCATTCTCAAGAAAATGATCAAGACATCCATAACCGCAAACTTCCAACTCTGGACCAACTCTAAGTCTGGCTCCCCTTTCCTTTGCAATTGCAATTGACTTCAAAATTCTATCTTTGTTACCTTCAAAATCTAATGCCCATTGGTTAAGTGAGCATGTAGCCAAGGTAATGTAGTGTGGCATAGTGCCTTAATTTGCAATCTGCTATAATAAACATGTGTTGATAAAATGACTAAAAGGTAAATTTTTTATCTCTCTATATAAAACTAAAAAAGGTGCTCATGTATCTATAATAATCAATATATCCTTTCATAGATTAGCATATATACAGCTTTGCCATCGTTTAATACATCATCATTACTAGCTTCACGTACCTTACCATCGCTGATACGCCAAAATGGATGTTTGGACACAGACCCTAGTTTTTTGTCTTTCTTCACCTTTTTCTCTATGTAGTTTATATTGCTACTGAAACCAGTAGTATTCTCACTAGATGGTTGATTTTGTTCGTTATTAAATTTTCCACTCATGATAGACGACATTCTTCTTCTAAACGAAGACCCCATACTTTTATTACTTGGGCTTGACAAAAGCGACGATCCTGATTTCGTAGAAGAAGTTCTTCTGACTTTATTCATCGCAATACTGTCTTCAAATGCCAGTAGTTTCACTTCATTTGTTTTGTTCGCAATACTGCTTGTACTAATGGTATCACTTGTCAAGACAAATGGATCGATTTCCGTATCATCGGCGGTAACTAGCTCTTCTTCTGTTCCTTCTGTCTCTTCTGTCTCATTGGCTTCTTCAGCCTCATTTGATGTTTTTATTAATGATCCCTTATCTTTTTCACTGTCGTCTTTCCTCTTCACTATGATCCTAGGTAACAAATTATAGTAAGAGTTATCAACTTCGTTTTTGTAAAACATCGGTTTTGCCTTGTAACATTCATAATGGCCTGAGTGATGTGAACCTTGGTGTCTTATGATAGATTTGAGCTTATATTTGATTTTGATTTGCTGCTGGTTTCCTTCTGTATCGCTTTTAAGTACGAGTTCAAGCGGGAACTCGACGACGCAAGGATTTCTTAATGCCTGTGTTTCCGAATAAATGGATCTTGACAAGTGGATTGGCAATATGTCAGGCAACTTTGTGAAAGTTATCTCTCTATGAACAATGGACCTACCAACATCGTTCAAAGCTGAATTCTTTACCTTGATGGACTTGAAAATTTCAGAATCAACGATTTCGTCTTCATTGATGTTGAGCTGGTCACATTTCAGCTTAGGAAACACAACCGTATCAAGATAGTTCAGTTCTTCTTCGTTTAACTTTAGCCCGCTTTCTGGATGGCTGACACCATGCATCAAGTATGTTAAGGTGCAAACTAGACAAGAGTATCCCTCAATGACTTCGCTCTGGTTATTCCTTAGCATTTGATCTAATGTTGAGTTCGCCGAGTGCGGCACGTTTAGCGATATGATATTTGCAGGTGTCTTTGAAGGTTTTGATATGTGCTTACACCTCATGCAACGCAATTTCGATTCCAACTCCGATTTAAACGGAAACCTTGGGATCATAAGGATAGCTTCTTCATCAGTGCCATATTCTCCTTTCATAATTTCATATAGCTGATTGTATTCGTTTTCCAGTGTCTCTACGAGCAGCTGCATTAGTTCATGGGCGTCGTGCTGATTCCTCGAGATCTTGGCATTGTGTGACTTCTCAAGAACATGCAGTAAATCCCAAACCGACAGACTAATTGGCTTGAAGACAGTCAATTGAAGTTTACTGATTAGCTCTTTCAATGCTGCGTGAACCGGCAATGGTGGCAGTTGACAACTTGGCGGCAGCTCGATATTCGTTAGATCGTTAAAGTACTTGTTCAACAGCATTAAAGGTGACAACGCCTGTACTGTGGCATTGGCAAAACAGTCGATGGACGGGTTGATGAACCCTGTCGTGTGCTTGTCTGGTCTTTTCGATTTCTTTGATGTCAGCATCTCTGGTCTCGGAATTACTATGTATCCTGTTATAACTAATGCTAGTAATCCTATGTAATATTGCCGGTACTTAAAGATGCTATCGTATATCCCTCTATAAATATTCCACCCAGCACGTCCTCTGTTGATGTCTGCAACTGACGATGTCTCCTTAAATCCGTTGTTAACGACCAAGATGATCTTATTTAAAATTGCGGGGACCATCTTAATTATTACCTATCTATGGACATATATATATATACCGTCAACAATGTATGTACCTTCTCTTTTGTTTACTGGAACCGTTAGACCTTAATCAATAAAGGAATTCCCCACGTCAATAACGGCTATGGAAGTCCGTGCCTGTCTGGAAAAAAAAGATCAACAAGTTTGCTTAGCTGGCGAAATGACGAATTCGCATTAAATGCCACTTAAAGAATAGTAACAAATGCTGGGGGGATACAAAGAAAAGTAAAAGCAAGCAAATTCAATTATAATACTAGTTATATTCGTTTTATACACATTAGAGATTTTAATATATAAGTTTGATATAGTGCTGACATTTAGTCAACTTCTTCCATAGCAGATTCAGCTTCTTCTTCAGCAGCTGGCTTTTCTTCGGCAGCTTCTTCGACCTTGGTGTCAACATCATCTTCAATGTTCAAACCTAAAGCAATTAAAGAGTTAACTCTCTTCGAAAAAGCAGTTGGTTCGTCAAGAGAGAAACCAGAGGTCAAAAGAGCAGTATCGAACAACAGAGTGGTCAAGTTCTTGACAACTCTGTCATCAGGACCGTTTTCGTCAATCTTTTGCTTCAAAGCCTTGATGATTGGAGAGGTTGGAGAGATTTCAAAGATCTTCTTGGAAGACATGTAAGCAGACATAGAAGTGTCTCTCAAAGCTTGAGCCTTCATGATTCTTTCCATGTTAGCAGACCAACCAAATTGAGCAGTTCTGATAGCAGCTGGAGAATCAACCAACTTATGAGAAACAACAACTTTTTCGACTTGTTCACCCAAAATGTCCTTAAGGGCCTTGGTGAGTGGTTCAAACTCCTTGATTTCTTCTTCTCTCTTGGTCTTTTCTTCTTCGGTTTCTTCCAATTCAAAGTCCTTGGTGATGTCAACAAGCTTCTTGTCTTCGAATTCCTTTAATTGACCCATGGCGTATTCGTCAATTGGGTCAACAAGGAACAAGACTTCGAAACCCTTAGCCTTCAAAGCATCCAAGAATGGAGACTTTTCCACGGCCTTGAGAGATTCACCAGTGATGAAGTAGATGTTCTTTTGTTGTTCTGGCATTCTGGTAACGTAGTCAGCAAGAGAGGTCATTTCTTCACCTGACTTGGTGGAGTTGTATCTCAATAACTTGGCTAAAGCGATTCTGTTTTGAGAGTCTTCGTGAATACCTAACTTGAGGTTCTTAGAGAAGGCTTGGTAGAAGGTATCGAATTGCTCCTTATCTTCAGCAATTTCGTTGAAAGTTTCAATACACTTCTTGACAATGTTCTTTCTAATGACCTTCAAGATCTTGTTTTGCTGCAACATTTCTCTTGACAAGTTCAATGGCAAATCTTCAGAGTCGACAACACCTCTGACAAAAGATAACCATTCAGGGATCAATTCTTCAGCTTCATCAGTAATGAAAACTCTTCTAACATACAACTTGATGTTGTTCTTCTTCTTCTTAGATTCGAACAAATCAAATGGAGCTCTCTTTGGAACAAAAAGAATAGCCTTGAATTCTAACTGACCTTCAACAGAAAAGTGCTTGACAGCCAATGGGTCTTCCCAGTCGTTGGAAATAGACTTGTAGAAAGCGTTGTATTCGTCTTGGGTGATGTCGCTTGGGTTTCTGGTCCACAATGGCTTGGTCTTGTTTAATTCTTCGGTTTCAGTAACAAGTTCCTTGATGGTCTTCTTTTCAGGCTTAGATTCTTCGTCTTCGTCGTCCTTGATTTCTTCGACCTTGGCTTCCTTGTTTTCATCAACTTCTTCAACCTTTTCTTCTTCTTCACCTTCAACTTCCTTCTCAACTTCCTTGGTAACAACCAATTGGATAGGGTAAGCAACGAATTCAGAGTGTCTCTTGACAACATCCTTGATTCTCTTTTCTTCGAGATATTCTAATTGATCTTCCTTCAAAAAGATTCTAATGATGGAACCTCTGCCGATTCTTTCGTTAGATTCGTCAAGGGTGACTGTAAACTTACCACCTGCGTTGGATTCCCAAATGTATTGTTCGTCGTCGTTGGACTTTGAGATGACTTGCACCTTGTCAGCAACTAAGAAAACCGAGTAGAAACCGACACCGAATTGACCAATCATGGACACATCTGCACCAGCAGTCAACGCTTCCATAAACGCCTTAGTACCGGACTTGGCAATGGTACCAAGATTCTTGACCAATTCAGCCTTGGTCATACCAATACCGGAATCTCTAATTTCAAGAACCTTTTCTTCTGGCTTAGGAGTGATTCTGATGAAAAGTTCCGGCTCAGATTCCAACACTGAGGCGTCGGAAAGAGCTTGGTATCTGATCTTGTCAAGGGAATCAGAAGCATTAGAAATGAGTTCTCTAAGGAAAATCTCCTTGTTAGAGTACACAGTGTTGATGAAAAGGGACATCAACTGTGAGATTTCAGCTTGGAATTCATAAGATTCAGTCTTTGACATCTTGTAAATAAACTATATTGGTTGCTCAACTAACTCTAATACCTTTATCGACGACGACGTCTCAGCGCCCTTTTATAGTCTAAATTTCTCCTTCCCGTTGGCTTCCATTTTTTCTTCTAGAAGCTTCCAGAGATGAGCACAAATTCGATTTTTCAACATTTTTTTTCTCGAAATTTTTGAAAAATTTCGAGAAAAACCTTTCGCGAAATAGATTACGTAAGCATATATAATTTGATTTTGCTGAGCATTAGGTCAATCTTTTTTTGATTTCTCTCTCTGTTTTAGGAAGAAACAAAAAAAAACCATAGATCATATTTACTTATGTAAACAATTAAATACTAGAGTACTTATTGCCTGAAATACAGATCTAAACACTAGCATAAGCATTGAGGGAGTAGAAATTATAGCAGTTATAAGATAAATGTCTCAAAGTAACCAGAAATCCACGCTCGCAGAGGCATACTTGAGCAAAATAGCAGCGTTGGACGAAGAATTACCAACCTTCGGTGCCATCAAAGGCTCACAACAAAAGGAAATATCGCCATTTCCGTCTCCAAAGAAACAACATTCACAATTGACAGGAATTGGCAAAATTGGTGACGGATTGTTAGAGTTTCCAGAGCTAAAAGCGAAGGAAACCGAAGGCCCCAAATGTCCATCATCACCAGTTAAAAGTACTGAACGTGCCAAATCGTCAGTGCAGGCCTTGATCAAAGCTAAGGAGGACGAAACAAAGCACAATAATGCGGTCAACTACACTCCTAGACCAGATAATCTGAATTTGGCCAACCATAAGAACATCTTTATATCCAAGAGTGCTCGTCTGCCGCCTGCGCATAGTAACAGCAACAACTACCCACCGTCGCTGACACCACAAATTAACGAAAAGAATGACAAACTAAGTAAAAGTGAAAGAAATCGCATGGGTAAAATCAATACTGTGATGTCCTCATCTCCAAGTATGAAGACAGTTTTAGTTGCAAATATACCGCCGCAATCGCCACCTCCGAAGGCCGCACAATCATCAGCAACATCAACTTCATCAAATAGCGCCCTAAAGTCTTGGATTGATGCCAATAGAGACAACCTCAAACTGGCATTTTTTGTTTGCAGAATGTTGGAAATCAAGAGATGGATCGAACTAGTGCTTGACGAGTCCATAAATTTACCAGATTATGATATTGACCAGTTTCCTGACTACCTAGTTAACGGTGTTCTTATATCTCGAATTGCAAAGAAATTCAACCCACAATCTATAAAAAAGATATGGACTTGCGACGGCTACGACAACTTCAGTAATTTGCCAATGGTTTATCAGCTCAAAAAGAGAGATTTTAAGTACATTCAAAACATTGGTCAGTTTTTATCGTTTACTAATCAAATGAAATTGCCAACGCTTTTTATCTTTGAAACAAACGACTTATACGAAATGATAGATATCCCTAAGGTCATAGCTTGCTTACATGCCTTGGCTTGCATGTTATCTCTCAACGGTTTAGCACCAACTGTCACACGAATCGATAAAAATGAACTTTGTTCACTATCCGAAAAATCATTCAACATTGACAAACTCAAATCAATAAACTATAAAGTTGGAAGGAGCCTTTCTAGTAAATATCTTGATGGTTTTGAAGAAGCTGTCAGAGTTAACGGTGAAAATATCAAATCTTTAAAATTAGTAGCAATTGAAAAACAAGCGAAGCAAGAGAAAATTCCACCAATAAAAGAACACAACACAGCTAGTGTTGATTCAGTAGAAGATGATTTCCAAGAAGGAAACAATGCTGATGGATTAATTAATTCAATTAGAACAGAATCTATAACATCCAACGCATCGACTCTTTCAATTAATGATCCCGTCACACCACCGTCAGAGCAACACTTGGAAGAGGCCAGACGAGCTAGAGCCTTTTTTAATGCACCAATACCACGCTCTGCAACCTTACCTAGGTTGGACTCTATCACCGCAATTCATGACAAATATAAATATCTCTTGAGGGCAGATGAGCAAGCCCTGTTAACAGGAACACCACTCTCTACTTCCACAATTAAGAGGGCAACAGAGGAAGTAGATGAAGAAGATTTGATAAATTTTCAAGCTTTAGCTCGTGGCTATTTACTTAGGTTTGATATCTTTGTTAATAGATTCATGCTGAAAAATAACGCCTACGATGTAACGATTTTCCAAGCAATTTGCAGAGGTGCCTTGCAGAGAAACCAGTTAAAGAAAAGGTTACCAACCAGTGAATCATTCTATTCTTCATCTCAAATGATGAAAACTTTATATAGAAACAAAACAAAGTATTCCAAGTCTCTTGACACAAAAGTTGATATGAAGAATAATGAGTTAAGCATAATTCGGTTACAAGCCGTTTCAAGAGGAAACATGCTAAGAAACAAGCATTGGAACATTCGAAAACATTTACTCAAAAATATCAAGGTTATCATTGATTTGCAAAGTAGAGCCAGAGGTGATTTATTGAGAGCCAAATTGTCTTCAGAACCATTTACACCGACCATAAGACCTATTACTTTGGATCTTTCACCTTTGAAATTCTTGGAAGATGAAGAAGAAGATGGTGGCTTATTTGAGTCTTACAGAAAGTTATCGTCTTGTGAGGATTCACAAAATGGCCCATCAACACCTCCACAGTCAGCTAGCCATGTGATCCCAAGAATGGAGCTCAAAAAGCAACACGCTAAATTGGTTCCCAATTTGCCTTTAAGCGAATCAGAGGTCCATAATCTGCAACTTGAATCCCAGCCAATTGAACCGAATTTGAGAAAACAATCCAAACTTCATCTCTCTCCGACGAAAAAAAGATTGAGCTCTTTTATCCCAGCATCAGACTCTAGAGTGACAAGCTCTGAGACTACTTTAGTTTTCAAACCAAAATCATTACTTATACCGATCACAGAGAACCAAAGATCAAAACTCGAGAGTCATGATGGAGCGATAACAGCATTACAATCTCATATTAGAGGAAATCACACTAGAAACAATTTCATTAGAATCAGACAGCATTTGAAGTTTTATACCGAGGAAATCACACAAGTGATTGCGACTTATAGAGGTATTGAAACAAGGTTTGCCATTGATATCAAGAAACTCGATCTCAAAGATGAAGAGGGGAAAATCATATTATTACAAGCACAACTTCGTAGGTATTTAGTTCAAAAGAAAATAAAAGATAGAGGTGATTGGTTTTTAAGATCTGACAACCTTGAAAAAGTTATCAAGCTACAGGCGTACATAAGAAGATTCAGAGATCAGAAGAATTACAAAGCCTTAATTGAACAAAAAAATCCACCTTTTACTTCGATTCAAAAATTCTCCAAATTATTGAGTGGGCTAGAAGCTGAAAAAGTCATTGAAGAAAGTTTAGAAATTATTAAAATGAAAGAGGAATGTAAATCAGAGCGTAACAAATTGATTGATTCACTCGATAAGTTGAAAGAGATACAATTGAAAATGGACATATTGAAATCCAACGGTGTTAAACTGAAAGGTATTGAAGATTTTAAAGCTGAGTGGAATCAGCATGCAAACAAATTGGAACTTAGTAGAGTTGGTAAAGGAATTTTGGAATTTGCTCAAGAAGAGGAAAATAATTTAATTGAAAGAAGTTTGGCGAATAATACATTAATCCAAAAGAAAGACAAAGAGTTATTGAGTATTTATGGTCGATTTTTCTCAGCACTGCAATCAAAACCAGAATATTGGTCTAAAGTTATATATGAGCTAATGAGGGGCGATATAGAGGTACAGTTCAGCCATGGTCACTTAGAAGACTGGGTTTTAAAATGTTTTAACTACAATGAATTGAATGGCGCCAGTGAGTTTAATAGGGAAGAAGGACATTTGATAAAGATGATCTGGGAAGTTTTGAAAATGTACTTGAATGTTTTAGGCCCTGATGATTTCAAACTGGCTGTCAAAGATAGACGAGATGTTAATTACGACAACACTAAAATATGGGAATTGATAATGATGGCGTTTACCAATTTACCCCGACAAAGAAAAACTACTAAAGATAAATTTGGAGAATTGATTTTCTTAATTACAGGTGACGAAGATGCTTGGTTTGAGTGTGACCCTGATGTTATTAGAGATCACTTAGAGATTGTTGACTCCTTATCAGATTCTATTGACATTCCACGTGTTAAAAAACAATACATTGAAAATCTTTCACTATTGAAAACAAATGTAATCGAAATCTTCAACAAGCTAGATTCTTTT
The DNA here is from genome assembly GCA_030570415.1 of Saturnispora serradocipensis. NCBI lineage: Eukaryota > Fungi > Ascomycota > Pichiomycetes > Pichiales > Pichiaceae > Saturnispora > Saturnispora serradocipensis. The sequence goes on along the minus strand of JAJLVS010000014.1, from coordinate 125,860 downwards.
GTTGATAGAATACCTATATACATGAGAAGTTTTATGAAAGAAGTTTATACATTCACCAAGAAGAGATATCCAAATGTGTCGGATACATACTGGTATGGCTTTGCAGGTTCGATTTTGATGAAAGATTACTTGATTCCAATGTTTTTAACTCCTGGTAATTACTCGATTGATATTTATGCACTAAGTGAAGATTATGAGGATATTGAGCGAATTCAAAGAAATATGGACTTAGTAGCTGCAGTCATGTTACAAAGTGTCTTAATGAAACCTTTTAGTGCAAGTCAAAATCCTTATCTATTACCATTGAACTCTTTCATACTTAGTAGAGCAGATACAATGAGGTCATTTATGGATAAAGTGATGGATGTTGGTAATTTAAAGCAGGCTTATCATAAGGTTACAATGGTTCAAACAGAATCATTTTTGAAAATGAAAGTTGATGATTTGATGGAATTGACCAATATCTGGACACAATTTTTGGAGCAGTTTTTTGACAATGATGACGGTGACCTACTAGAGCCATTGAGCGTTTTGGCTGAATATGATAACGCTAGTAGACGTCCCAAGGGGGATCACCATGGATTCGTTGAGTTTCTCTTGTTAGAAACCGCCAGAAAGGAAGTAAACAATGAAGTTCACATTAAGGCTATATGGTTAGAACTGAAAAGATATCTAACTTATATTCTACAAGTTCAATTTGGTCATGACTTGATCGATGTACTATTATGTGGTATCACTCCTGCAGATGAGGCAAAATTCATGAATATTATAAAAAATGAACGCAAGGTTCTGAAAGACAGAGGCATCAAGGCTGAGAATGAAATCTACAGGCTACCATATCCACTAGTAAAAGAAAGAGCTATTACTTTAATTAACGAATTAGAGGATGCTGGACTTGTCGATTACAGAGACGGTTACCAGGCTATTTTGAATGAAATTGCTAAGGATATCAAGACGAAAAGAGATCAAAGAAGTGAAATTGAAGCAGAGAAGAAGGAAATCGTTGACATTTTAACTGAGTTGAAAAGAAAGAATAAAACTTTTGAGAAGAAGGGCAAAGAGTATTCACGCAACATCAATTTTCAATTGCAAGAGATAAATAGATCTAAAAACCGCTCCGAAACTAGCAACGGTGATAGTAGTGCCAGTAAAAGATCAATTATCAAGAAGCTCTTTAGATCATCAATTGGTAAAAGCGACAAACATCAGTTGACATTAGCCTTCAAACAATTAAAAGAAAAAGGAATTATAAGTGACAAGGTTAAACACAAAACGAATCTAGAGATTGATCTCAACAATAAAGTTTTTGAACTTAAGTTAAGCGGCGATCCTGCTACCTCAAAATTAGAATTAGACGATCTGATCCACTGGCAATACGATAAAGGACAGAAAGATTTATTGGGGCTAGTTGTAGATGCACAGAGACTAAGCAAGGCTATCATTCAACATTTTTATAAAACCTAACTTTTTAAGTTGTATTTTGTAACACTAGCTTTTTTTTTGAAGACGCATTCTTTGTGAGCCTCTATCAGGGGAGGGTGATTTAGTTCAAATTATTTGCTTAAGATAGAGAGGCCATGGCTGGGATATTGAATACTATACCCAAAGCACTGTGTACAGGTCTTGTTACTTGGTCATGGTTTGCAGTTGTGGTGAGGGGTATTACAAATACAGAATGGTCAATGTTGACTAAAGTGACACTAGATGCCATAATAACAATTGAGTGCTCAATGACTCTGGGGTTATATTGGTTGATAATCAAAGAGGGACCGCATTTTGCCACTGATTTGGAGGAATTAAAAGTTGTTGACGAGACACGTGTTCCAGATATCCTACTTGAGAGAGCACTTATGGTCAAGAGCAATGGCGGGTACAGACTATGTACTAAATGCAATGTTTGGAAACCCGACAGATGCCATCATTGTAGTAGTTGTGACAAGTGTGTTTTGAAGATGGACCACCATTGTCCCTGGTTCGGCGAATGCGTAGGTTACGGTAATTTAAGATGGTTCATACAGTTTTTAATCCATTCTGTCATTTATTTAGTGATTATATGCATAGTCAGTTGCATTATCGAATATGAAACGGAGCTTGAGGCTTCCTTGCATGTGTTGTTTGCTGGCGTACTCGGTGTCATTTTCCTACTTTGCGTGTTTGTTTTATTTTGCTTGACCACTTGGCAACTTATCAAAGGACGAACCACTATAGAGAGCTTTGAAAGCCAAAAATATAGACACTCAAAATACAGGAATGTATTTGACATGGGAATAGCGGATAATTGGAAAATTGTGATGGGCAAGACTCCTTGTCAGTGGTTCTTCCCGGTTCAAGGACCATTTGATCCGGCCAAAGGTATATGGTATGCATCACATGACAGCAACTTGATGCAGCGATTATCAAATGAGATACTAAGGTAGCTTATGTATGTTTATAAGCTAACATTTATGATTCTAACAACTTTGTTGGTGTAATAATAGCGGCTTTGAATTATATAGATGTAAAGCATGTATTACGTAAGGTGCATTGTCTTTGAACTCAAAAAAAACTAAGGATAATGAGAGAACCTCTGTTTTCTTAGCAAAAGATCTTTTGACTAGTGGAAGTCGTATAAGTATACATTTTTGAGGAACATTAAGACTTTGTAATGATATACGAAGATAAACCCTTTGGAGAAATCAAGGTTAATCCACAAAACAAGAAAAGAATAGCTTATTTTTACGATTCTGATGTTGGTAACTATTCATATGGATCAAATCATCCAATGAAGCCACATAGAATCAGAATGACACACTCGCTTATAATGAACTATGGACTTTACCAGTCAATGGAAATATATAGAGCAAAGCCAGCGACGCGTCAGGAAATGACCCAGTTTCACACCGATGAATATGTTGATTTCTTAGCTCGAGTGACGCCAGATAACTTGGAGATGTTCAACAAAGAGCAGGCTAAGTTTAATGTTGGTGATGATTGTCCTGTTTTTGATGGGTTGTTTGAGTATTGTTCGATTTCGGGTGGTGGTTCAATGGAAGGAGCAGCAAGGCTAAATAGAGGAAAATGTGATATTGCTATCAATTATGCCGGTGGTCTTCATCATGCAAAAAAATCAGAAGCTTCTGGATTTTGCTATGTTAATGATATTGCACTTGGGATCATTGAATTATTGAGGTATCATCCTAGAGTTCTTTACATAGATATTGACGTTCATCATGGTGATGGTGTTGAGGAGGCATTCTATACAACTGACAGAGTTATGACAGTTTCATTTCACAAATATGGTGAATTTTTTCCAGGTACCGGTGAATTAAGAGACATTGGTGTTGGTAACGGTAAATATCACTCAGTGAATGTGCCATTAAGAGACGGTATTGATGATGCAACCTATAAAAACTTATTTGAACCATTGATGAAAAGAGTTGTCGATTGGTACCAACCAAGCGCAATTGTTTTCCAATGTGGTGGTGATTCACTTTCAGGTGACAGATTGGGATGTTTCAATTTATCAATGCATGGACATGCTAATTGTGTTAACTATATGAAATCTTTTGGTATACCAATGATGATTCTTGGTGGTGGTGGCTATACTATGAGAAATGTTGCAAGGACATGGTCGTTTGAAACAGGATTGCTAAATGAAAAGGTTTTACCAGACGAACTGCCATTTAATGATTATTACGAGTATTTTGGACCAGACTATAAACTAGAAGTTAAGCCAAGTAACATGCACAATGCAAACACACCAGAATACTTAAACAGAATATTAACCCAAATATTTCAGAACTTAGAGAATACAAAGCATGCACCAAGTGTTCAAATACAAAACGTTCCATCTGACATCAAGGACTATGATGATGACATTGAAGATGACAGTGAGATGGCTAGAGATACAAGAGGAGGTACGCAAAAAATGATTGATGAACATGTAGTTCCAGATAATGAATTCTATGATCGCATGGAAGATCGATCAAAGGTTAAAAATAGAGATTTATGATACAAAGAGAATTTAACTACTTCTCTTCAGTTTTTCTTATCATCTATCCTCTTGTTTTTGTATTTTTATAATATAATCTTTAATGTAAATTCGAATCAAAACTTTATCATAATTATGCATTAATATGAGGGTTCTTAGCGTTCTCATTAACTTTCTCCTCAATTAGTTAATCTTTTATGATTCCATTTTTAATCAAATACAATAAATTATCTATGTATATATATATGTAAATGAAGTATGTTGAGTTAGTTTTCGTCACCCTTCTTAATACTTCTGAATCCCAAGTTAAAACCTAACATTGAGTTAATACCGTTAACCCAATCTCCCTTTGAACTGACCACACACCAAATACCTCTTTCATTTTCATCATTGCAATCATTGGCCCAAGATTCACTGACAATATGAATTTCATCTCCTGGAATAAGTTTCATCTGCGGTATGCCATCCACGGACATCTTTGCATTACATTTACTGTAGTCTACATTGCCATGAGGTTTGCCAATGACCTTTATTAAAATGTGAGAAGCGAATGGTAGGATGAGGGGTCTGAAAGACAATGATCTTGGGCAAATTGGCGTTAGCATGATGCATTTAACAGTAGGGTGAACGATCGAGCCACCAGCAGACAAGGAGTATGCGGTTGAGCCTGTTGGTGTTGCAAAAATGAGGCCATCGGCAGTAGTTCTTGTCAAGAAGTAACCGTTGACGTAAATGTCTAGATTGAGGAGACCGGGTAAAGACCCCCTATGTAAAACAATGTCGTTCATTGCATGCACTTTGATTTTCTTAGACTGCTTCGACTCCAAGGAAGTCGAGTTGATTGGCAATTCCATAATTGACGACAAACGCTGTAGTCGTTCTCTCTCTGACTGAAGTGCCTGCTGATCGTCGATGGACTGCGCTAGCTGATCTCGTGCTTCATCTAGCTCCTTACTGTGCTTCTGGTCCTGCACGACGTGGCACTCGATCCGCTCTCGTTTAATCACCATGGCCTGAGACTCGTACACCTGCTTGAACACATTCTTATAATTACTGAAATCAAACGGAAGGAGGAAACCAAGTGTGCCTAACGAAAACGACACTACTGGCGGCACCGTCGTATTGGAGAAGATCGACACACCTCGCAAAATCGTCCCGTCTCCCCCTAGGGACACTATCAGGTCTGTCTTTTCAATTATCTCGTCGTTGGAGCCCGTATATATGTCAATTGTCTCCTCCGACGGCGTGTTCACCAGCTCCTCGGCAACCTCTGGTGTAACCACAACGTTGATGTCAGGGTACTCTTTGGATATGTGGCTTATGAACTTTGTTGCCGTCGTTAACACTCCCTGATGCCATGGCTTTTTGACAATTAGAACGTTCCTGGGTGGTTTAGGCCAGTTCAGAATCCGGTTCGGTCCTCCCCTGACCCCGGCGTACATCGGCGTGATCTTTGGCAATAGCGATGCCAGCGGTTTAGGTCTGAACATGTCTCTGGATCTATTCAGTGCTAAACTACCTTCCTCTATAGCAGAGTATCCTCTATAGGGGTCATCAAATTTCAAGACAGGTTGCGGAGAACGGGTGATTCCATGCGCCACTTTCCATCCAGAAAATTTTTGTAGATTTGTGGCGCATTGTTTACGTAATAACAAAATCATTACGTAAACACCAATATGGTTGGACTGTGTTCGCTCAGCCTGTTAGGTGGATTACTCTTAGTATTTTAGTTAGAAGACATGTGTAAACTACGTGGTACAATATACAGCTGCATGATATTTATTAGGTAAAATGTAACCCTACTCCTTGCACAAGAGGCCATTGAACTCCACGAAGGGAGGGAGGCCAGTTCTGCACCCAAGAGTTGGGACAAAAATGTATTCTTCTGCCAGAGGTCCAAGACCCCCTCTCACAATGTCGTGGACACCGTTAGATATCTCGGTGTGAAGCTTAGGCGGGGGTCCCTCTGGGGTAAAGCGTTAAAGAAGAAAGTCATAGCTAGAGGGAAGAATTTGCGTGCGAGGGTGTGCGCTTTTATAGTGGTGGTGAAGAGATGAGGGTTTGTCGAAGAAGCTCAGCGTCAAACTGGGTGCCGTTGACTGTTGTTACTGTGATGTCTAGAGAGCGTAAAGCATCGCCAGCGGGGATCTGGCCGTGTTCGAGCATCACTACTTCGTCTACGCAGTTTGTGACGGCGGTTTTGAGCTCCTGGTCGCTCATCATGTACGCGTCAGTCCGTATGCCGGTTTTGGAGTACCGCAAGCTGCACACGATGGCTCTGATGATGTCCACCACTGTCATGCCTTGTGTCTCGCGGTCCCAGGTGCTGTTCACAAGCAACACCCGCTTCTGTCGGGTCTCTATGGCGGCGCTCATGTGCTTGAGCACTAAAACTGGTATCAAGCTGGTCCACAGCGACCCAATGCTGTAGATCACAGTGCTGCTTTGCAGCATGGCATCAAGAACAAACTCGCTGGCTTCTGGCTGGAACTCCACTGCCTCCCTGGTGATGTAGTAGAGACTGGAAATGGGGCTCGATAGAGGCTCGACGGCGTCCTTGCTGAACACCAACGGAGAGGCGCTGGGGTGGCTGATCTCGTTCTGGCCGATAACAACACTGCCATCTGCAAGCTCTGCAACGATGTTGTGGCCTAGGTTAGTGTTGATGCATGGGAGTACCTTGTGTCTTTTGAAAACATTACCAATCACACTCATAAGCTCGATGGACGCTTCCAAATCGCCCATAATAAAGCTGAGGCCAGTCAAAAACAGGTTCCCCAAGCTGGCATTGCTGAAGTTGAACTTCTCTCGTCTCTTGAGGATTTCCATGTCGATCTGAATCAAAAACGGTATTATCACTCGTTTCATCTCGACACCCTCCCAAACCGCACTGGTACCCTCAATGATGGCCCTCCATTCCTCCTCGCATTCAATCCTATGGCTCCAACAGCTGCGTAGCCTCTCGTCGCCAACAAGTCTCACAATCCGACTCCTGATATCTCCAATTGCTGGTCCACCAAACACCCGCTGAATCTCCCATGTAGAGCCTCCATTATCTGATATGGGCATCACATACACCACGGCGTCCTCCTCTTCAAAGCTAAATGCATCTAAGATGGCATTGGTAGCTGTTCCTCCTGATATCACGGTAATCATAATCTGACTACCCCACGGTAAGAAAAATAAGGCTTGCATAAGAGAGCAGAAAAATAGAACGGATGCCTTTTGCAAGATCCGCCTTCTTCAACAACAAAACACTTCCCTCTACCATCCAGCGTGATCCTGCATCGTTGATAATGACTAAGGCTATTTTGTTTTCCGACTTTGACGGTACCATCACTCTCCAAGATTCCAATGACTTTCTCACAGATAACCTGGGTATGGGGCACGGGGAGAGAATGAAACTTAATGTTGGGTTGAAAGATCAGACCTTGGCTTTTAGAGATGGATTTTACTCAATGCTCACATCCGTTGCTCAAAAAGGTTACAGCCTGGACAAAGCCATTGACATTCTAGCTGAAAACATTGAGCTAGACTCTGGATTCAAAGAAACTCTTGAATGGTGCGTTTCTCAAGACATAGACGTTGTCATCGTCAGCTCAGGTATGGAGCTCTTGATTAAAGCTTTGTTGACGAAACTAGTTGGTGATGAACTGGCTGAACATCTTACGATCTACTCCAATGGCACCAAGTTCGACAACATCGATGATTCCGTGCCTGGCGATGGACTTTGGAGAATCAACTTTAGAGATGCATCTTCATTCGGTCACGATAAAAACGAGTCCATCAAGGCACATGTGAAGAAGGTGTTTGGTGATTCTAAGCAAGGCACTCTTTTCTACTCTGGTGATGGTGTAAGTGACATTTCTGCTTCAAGATCTTGTGACGTTTTGTTCGCCAAAGCAGGTTTAGATCTTATCGATATCTGCAAAGAGGATAATATTCCATATGTTGAATTTCACTCTTTCGAAGATATTCTGTCTTATTTGAAAAGTTACAAGTTTTAATCGCTTATTTATACTAAACTTTGAATATAATTGGTACATTGTGCCAAAGTAGTTCCTTTTCAACGTAATAACCACTTCCCTCATATTCTTCGTGATCAATTTCATGGAAGTGATGAAGCAATTCATGCTCAATATCTTCCTTATGCCAATCTGTTATATCAGGGTCACCTTCTGCGTGGTACTTTAACCAATGGTGCTTTTCGTACTCTTCCTCAAACCCATATTCATGACCAGGTCCAACTCCAAAATCAGGCAATTCGCCTCCTAGTTCTTTGAACCTCAACCAGTCTTTCAAATTAACTTCTGTTCTCAGAACCCCGTCGTTAATCTTTTCATCAATTGATTGTAATACCTTTCTGATGATTTTATCTTTCAATTCCGGCGAAATAAGTTCACTATTATCATGATCTCCCATACCATCTCCCTGTCCAACAACTTCCTCTCTATTAACACCGTAAAGTCTCAGAATGTCTTTCTTTGATAATGCATTACGATCTGACGTTGTGTGTAACTGGAAAAATGCCTCTGATGTATATGAGTCCTTATCAAGTTCGTGTTCAACCCACATATGCCACTGTTCCCAGTTGTCAAATTCTGCTGGCATTTGTTCGCCATATTCTCTTTCTAAGTTATTGGCTACTTGAGAAGCTACTCCTAGCGCCATCAAGCACATGCTAAGGGCTAATTTGATGTTCATTGTGCAAAATCTTTGGAGAAAGATAATTTGTAGGATATTCTTTCCACATGAAAATTTCAATCTTCAAAATATTAAAAAAAGGTTTAGTAATTAAAAAGATTCGAGCTACGATAAGTATACTTTATAAATATTAAGCTTTCATTTTATATATATAAACTTAAAAAAAAATTATTAATAGTGATCTAAGATCACCAAGAAGTGATGAGAAATAGGCTAGGAAGATAAAATAATATCAAATAATGCAATCCTTTTATAATTAGAATTCATCGTCAGAAGAAACGTAAGCATCACCCAATTCCTTCTTCTTCTTCATTCTTTCCTTCTTCTTCTTTCTTAATTCGGCAGAAGATAACTTAGCCTTCTTCTTAGTAGTAGCGATCTTGTTACCCATAGCATCGAACTTGTCACCTTCGTCTTCCTTCTTAGATAATCTTGGACCGGAACCTTGACCTTGGACCCAGTTGTGACCAGATGGAATCATAGTACCGTTTTGAACAGCCCAGACTTCTTCAGTCAAATTCTTAGTGAATTCAGCAGAGTGAGTAATGATAATAACACCACCTTCGAAACCCTTCAAAGCCTTAGACAAAGCACCTAAGGAATCTCTATCCAAATAATTGGTTGGTTCATCCAAGACGATCAAGTGAGGTCTTTGCCAGGTACAAGCAGCCAAGACTAATTTAACCTTTTGACCACCAGACAAACCTCTAATTCTAGAGTGAGAAACCAGTTCAGCATCCAAACCCAACATAGCACAATGTTCTTCGATTTCCTTTCTAGTCAAAGGTCTGAATTGACCGGAAGCAAGAGCTTCCTTCATATCAACTTCAGCAACCAACTTAGAGTGAGTTTCAACCAATTCACCTCTTGGTAACCAAGCGTTATCAGCAGAAGACATTGGAACCCATCTTTCAGACTTCATACCAATGTTTTCACCAAGGAAGAAAGAACATTCATATTCGTAAGTGTTCTTAAACTTTCTTCTGGAAAGAATTTCGTTAATTCTTCTTGGGGAACCTTCAATCTTGAAGATCTTCTTCATACCTTCAGCATCAGATTCGTTAATTTGTCTGTTAGCTCTGTCCATGGTTTCTCTATCTTCACCAGTTTGGAATCTCCATTGAATATATTCAGATGGGGTCTTGTCCAAGTGGGAATCAATATGGGCGAAAGCGTGTTGCTTAATGTAAGCAATACGACAGTTTTCGTGAACGTAAACTTCACCAGTAGTTGGCAACAATTCACCGGTCAAGACGTTAATAAGAGTAGACTTACCAGCACCATTTGGACCAATAACGGCAATTCTTGAGGATAAGGAACATTGGAAGTTAACACCAACAACTTGTGGCTTAGTGGTACCTGGGTATTGGAAGGACATGTCAGAAACCTTAACAATGGCCTTTTGCTTGGTCTTAACACCTTCAAGGAAACCTGGTTCTGGGAATCTGAATTCCAGAGCGGAGTTAGAAATTTCTTCGTAGGAAGCAGCAGCTGGGACCTTCTTGATGAAATCAGAAAGGTTACCCTTGTACTTTCTTAACTTGTAACCTTCGTAATGGATAATGTATTGAGTAGTTCTGTCAAGGAAACCAGAATCGTGGGAAACAGTAATAGAAGTAATACCACAAGTGTTCAAGTAGTTGACTAACCAGTCAACATTGACAACATCCAAATGGTTAGTTGGTTCATCCAAAAGCAAGATATCAGCGTTCTTTAAGACGGCCTTAGCAAGAGCCAACTTCATCTTCCAACCACCAGAAAGGGCGGAAATTGGTCTGTCAAGCATTTCTTCGGCGAAACCGAATTCCAAAAGCTTAGATCTAACGGTTTCTCTGTCACCAGTGTCACCTTCGGATAAAACGTAATCGACAGTTGGAGTTTCAGCGTGAGTACCATCAATGTCATGCTCAACATAAATAGTTCTACATTCTTCTTGAGTTGGGAAACCTTCAACTTGACCGTTGGCAATAGCTCTCATCAAAGTAGACTTACCAGCACCGTTTGGACCACACAAACCGTATCTTCTACCTCTCTTTAATCTCAATTGAGTCTTGTTCAAAAGAATCTTGGCACCGTAAGCAAGAGAAAATTCACAGTTACAAAGGTCTTCACCTTCGTCGTCTTCGTCTTCCCAGACTGGAGGTTGTGGAATGTTGTCAACAGAACGCTTTCTGAATTCTTCGATGATTTCCTTAGATTCCTTTTCATGCAAGAAAATGGTCAAGAAAGGAGTCAAAGATTGAGACCAAGCTAATGGGTCAATCTTTCTTTCATCAATCAAGTTACCGGCAATACCAGCAACGTAAAGCTTGACGACGTTGAATCTTGGAGCGGCTTCCTTGGTCAAGGAGTTTAAGATATCAAGGTTAACCTTAACATCACCAGCGTGAGAGATTTCTGGAATGGTGTCATCAGCTGGGACAGCACCAACTCTTCTCAAAGTGTTAAGAGCTCTGTCAGTAACAGATCTAGCTTCAGGGTCAGCAATGGTTTGCATGTTAGCCTTCAAAGCTGGGAACAAGTTACCCAAGAAAGGAGCAATGACTTGTGGATCATCGACCAATTTACACATGTTATCGATAATAACAGCGGCCTTTCTCTTGATGGAGGTGTCTCTTTCAGCCAAACCTCTGGTCAACAATGGAGCCATGATGGACAAAGCAGCAGTGGTAACTTCAGAAACGAAGGTGGTGGCACCCAAGGAGTGAACGGTTTCTGGAACTTCCTTTGGATTTGAGATGGAGGAAATCAACTTTGGAATGAAAGGTTCAATATCCTTGTTTTCAACAGTGGCAGTACAAGTGGTCATGGTCTTGGTAGCAGCGGTCTTAACTTCGGTCTTGGTATCCCACATAGCTTCAGAAAGAGCTGGAATCAATTCAGTCATTCTCAAAGCTAATTGAACCTTGGCGGTTTCAACGAAAATTTCAATGGCTTCCAAGATAGAAACCTTTTCTTGCCACTTGGAGGATTCAGACAATCTTTCAATCAATCTTGGAAGAATGTCCTTGATAGCAGCAGGGGTGATGGCTCTAACAAGAGACTTCAAGGCCTTGTCAGCAGCTTCTCTGAGTTCACCTTGCTTTTCACCTGCCTTTTCAGCAATGACACCGGTCAGAGCAACAATGTATGGTTCGACAGATGGGGACAAGTCGTCACCTGCAATGTGAGCAACCGCTTCCAATGAGTTGACGGCGGTCTTCTTGTCCTTGATGGACTTTTCCAATTGTTGGAAAAATTCAACTGGAACATCGTGTTCAATGATTTCTCCGTTCAAGAAGGACGCAACATTACTAGCAGCGTCGTGGATGGTTTCTGGAGTGGCAACGTTAAGTTTACCAAACAATTCAGAAAGAACCTCAACAGATTGCTTCGATTCAGCAGAGGCAGACATATCTAATGATGTTTAAAAGGAGAGGAAAAGAAAATGGTGAACATTAGGAGTGAAAAATTTTTTTTTTACTTCCATAAATTGCTAAAAAAAAAAGCAATTTTTCCACATGTCATTAAAAAGAAAAAAATCAAAAAAAAAAAAAAATTCGAAAAAAAAAAAAAAATGAAAAAAAAGAAAAGAGCGAAAAACGGTCGATCGACGGAAAAACTCGAATCAAAAAATTCAACACCCCCTGTTTGTGATTACGTAAGCAATGTGGCGCATGCCGGAACGCAAATTTAAAAAATGCCGGATGGTGTGCTTACGTAAGCCGGCGCAGGACTTGCGCATTACGTAAGCAAACGGCTCTTTTCTGACTTCTGTACATGCGCCACGTTATTTTTGATAGGAGAGCATGCGCCACGCGGCACTTGCAATTTTAGATAACCCTGCACATGAAAAAAGACCAAAGTCAGGAAAAAAGAGTGAGGGTGGAATTTTTTCTCTCTGGCTATATATAATATTGAAAAGTACTTGCTTTATCAGCAAATTGTAAAAACGTTGATTATTAGACACTGGACACCACTTTGCTAGACATCTTTTGAAATAAGACGGTGCAACACAGGAAACACTTGCTGCCTCTAGTATTAGAAATGAAGAAAAAGTCGCAATGCACGCCGAATGGGCCCCTTTTCCCCATTGAAGAACTATCTCCAGATACGTTCATCAAGCTCCCAAAGAGACCAAACGCGGAGTCGGGGTCAGCTAAGATGTACATAATTTTGGCTGAGCCAAACTTGTATGTGGAAGGGTTCAACAAGGACGAAACGAACGCCAGGCCGCCGTCAGTTCTTCGTGGTGCTCTCTTTTTGAGAATCACGAAACCGGTTAAAATCAAGTCAATCAACCTAACGCTCACGGGGACGTCCCGAACAGAGTGGCCAGAGGGCATTCCGCCGAAGCGCTGCGAGTACCACGAAGCGAGCTCCCTGATCAACCATTCCTGGTCTTTTTTCAGCTACCAGAACCCTCCGGCCGCTAACAACGGTGCCGATATCTTCATCCCCAGAACCGAGGACGAGCTGCACGAGCTCATCGCAACGTCGTCTCACTCGAACCTCAACCAGTTGAGCCCAGTGGCCTCCTACGAAACGGGGTCCGACCTGCTCTCGATCAAGTCGCCAACGTCTCTCATGTCTGCCTTGATTGGTTCCACGTCTTCGTCCTCGCTTTCTACTCAGCAGCAGCAGCAGCAGCAGCAGCAGAACTCCTCGTTCAAATCAAAGTCCAAGTCTAAGTTCAAGAAGAATGTCCTTCTAAGCACATTCAGATCAAACTCCAACGTCAACCTGGCAGATCACGACATCCTGTCTCCCCAGGTTTCCTCGGGCACCATCGGAACTGTGAGCGGCAACGATGACAACAAGCATTTTGATATCGGTGACTACATATACTCCTTCGAGTTGCCTATAGCGCCTAGTCTGCCTGAAACCATCACAGTGTCATATGGCTCGAATCTGTACCATCTGGAAGCTTTTGTTGAAAGAAGTGGTAAATTCAAAACAAATCTGTCTGCCCGTAAATCAATCAACATTGTCAGGACTCCATTCCAGGACTCCAGTGAAGAGAATCAGCCAATCATTATCAATAGAGAATGGGAGAATAAATTGCAATACGACATTGTCATTTACTCAAAGCAGATCGTCTTGAACTCCTATCTCCCAATTTCTTTCAGAATGATTCCTCTTGAAAAGGTCAAGGTTCACAGAATTAGAGTTTACATTACTGAACACTTGGATTACTATTGCCATAACAAAAAGGTTCACAGAACTGAACCTCCAAAGAAGGTCCTTTTGCTAGAACACAAACCTCCTGAAGGCTCTGATAATCTATTAGCTTTGAATGATGATGAAATCGGAGGTATGGAATTAGACTTTCAAGTTTTCATTCCTGAGTTTTATGGTCAAGGTCGCCGTCTGCATGCCGAGTGTGATACTGATAACATTCAGTCTCACCATTGGATCAAAATTTGTATTAGAATCTCAAAGTCTGAACCTACTCGTGAAGATCCAACTAAAAGAAAACAATATGAATTAACCATTGATTCACCTATGCATCTATTATCTCCTTTGTGCGCACATGCAAATACCCTTTTACCTTCCTATGATGACCAGATCCAAATGGATGCGGTTTCTTCTCAACGAGTTTTAGACTCTGACATTGATAAAATGATGTCTCCAAGTAAAGGCACCATTTTGAACTCAAACTTATTCAAGCCAAATGATAATGTTCCTGTTGAAATGCTTACGCCTCAAGCCAAACCATTTTCTCCAATTGCTTCACCACAATTGAATGCAATTAATCCTGAATTAAGGGACTCTCGTGTCTTGACACCAATCGATATGCTTGAAATGCTAAGTCCTTCGAATTCTTCCTCGACATTGAATGTAATTCCTCCCCCTGTTATTCTTATACCTTCTCGTTCTACAACTCCTGTTTTTCAAAGGTCAAATTCAAGTTTATTAATTTCATCGAAATCATCAAATCAACCCCCACCCCCTCCATTTGCAGAAAAACCTCCAACATACGATGAAGCAACTAGAAAGAGCACCAGTAATCTCTCTTTGGCATCCTCTAAATCAGGCTCGCAAAATTCAAGATCTAGATCCACCTCAAATTCAACTTCAAAATCAAATTCGAAACCGAAGCAAAAATCCTTTGATTCAAAATCAAAATCCAATGATATTAAATCATTAGCAGGCCTATCATCAGCAACGAAATACAATGCTGGCATTGAGAACAATAGTAAACATACTACAAGATCAAGTTTGCGTCATCGTGAAGCTGATCTTTCAGGTGCTGGTGATCAACCTAATGATGAATTACATGGATTAAGTTTCCATATTACACCGATCAAATCTGCGGATACCTCTCCTGATCATTCTCCTGTCAGATCGTCTCACACAAGTAAATTAGTGAACAAAAGTTTCACTCCTGCGTTCTCTTGGGGTCCCGCAGGTCAGGATACACTGGACGCTGCCTTAGCTAGACTAAAATTAGGTAATGAGCAAGATGAACATCTAGGTTTGTTAGAAGCTGATGAAACAAATGGCGATGTCAGCGAATTATGTCATGGTAATGCAAGTTCTTTAACAATAGAAACAATAGATACTTTATCTACTCAAGCTCCAATTGCTTTCAATAATAGAAAACCAAGTGCTGCCGACATATCGAAATTATTTAAATCCAGAACTGAAGCTTCTGTTGATATTACTGATATGTAACTATTTCATTGAAAGCTTAAACAGAAAACATATATATATACATTAAATGAAAGAATCTCTTAAGCAAAGTAAAAACTAAAAAGGAGATAAGGTGGCTATCCATCCTTTTTTATGTTTTCTTTCGAGTACATTTCAATAAAAAGGTGACAAACCACCTACTATATAACTGGATTAAATTTTCCACAACTTATCGGCACTATCTTAATATATTATCACTGTATCAATTTTTTATTGTCGGTTAATCTCTTTTCTGTGACACTACAGATTTTGATATCCTCTGCTTTTGTTTTTCACATAAGCTTTTGAAAGATAAGTGCATACAAATGAGCTGAGCTACAGTACTATTATTCTTCAAAAAAAATTTTAATGACCATTTTCACCTCTTCAATTCAGTAATTTTGGCTTTGACCTCAGCCAAAGTCAACAGATTTTTAGTCGATGGAGGCACTTTTGCCAAAAATAAGGAGTAAACAGGAAGTAATGTAGTTTCTATTTCTGATATTAGCATACCTTTGAATAACAACATTGAGGTATCTGCTTTAAAATTAGCACATAAGTGATCCAATGTCACGTTGAACTTTTCAATAAAAGACTTCAGATGATTTTTAGACATGTTAACATTACCACTACCAGTTGTTGTTGACGCCTTCATAATATCAGCACAAAGTGTCGACCATGATGAGGTCGCTTTATCAAGTGCCTTCTTTTGTAGCTTACTTATTCTGTCCACTCCATTCTGACCAAGCACCTTTCTCAACTTACCATTCTCAACCATAGACTTGGCGCTATCGAAATTACTCAATAGCATGACACCAACCTTTTGAGAGTCATCATGTTTGTATTTATCATCTAATAAGTGGAATGTCCAAATAATAACATCTGAATAAAAAGTCGAAAGCATTAGCCTTGGGTCATCTGTTTGATCAGAGTTTATGACAACAAAAGTTTTAGGGAAACCTTTTGGCAACCATTCTTGAAATTTGAATAATTGAATAAAATGAAGCTCCTCTATATATAAGAATTCAAAATTTTTTAATCTGTTGATAACCATGTTAAATTCACTGCTCAAAGATGGATTGTTGTTTTTGGGGGAAGTTTGAAATAAGTTTGATGCATAACTGAAGAAATCGACAAAAACAGATTTTGATTCATTGGTAGTTATTTCAATCATTGAAACCAATGAATCAGGTAGCGGAATTCGATGTTTATTGAACCATTCAGCCATCTTATTTGTACTTAAAGCCAGCTCAAAATACATTGTACAATATGAAGTCTTTCTTCTTGACATTTGACCAATGATATAGTTCAATCCATTCAAAAATTCATTGATATACATCTCAAGAATTTTACCTGATAGTTGTGGAACAGAATTTTGTGTACCCCTTAGCAGTACGTTCAAAAAATTGGTCTCTTGAATCATAAATTCTTGAATCTTATTGGTAAATGCTTCAAATGGTTTACCGTTCTTACCTGTATATATGTCATTCTGATCTCTACCAATGTCAGGCATTATCGGTTTATAGTTCTCACAGTTTCTGAGAGCATTGTCTCTTCTTTCATTGATAACAACATCAATCAAGTTCATACCTCTGTTCTTAGTTAGATAGTCGTATATGTATTTCAATTCCTGCTCTAATACCTTTAAGATGTTGTTATCATAGCCGTTTACAATATTTCTCTGCTCGTCTCCAATAGACTGGAGTTTGTTTTTCAAAGTTCTTTTCAATTCCACTTCCCCCGTGTCGTACCCTTTATTGAGTGCATCTTTAAGACCTTTGAAAACTGTAACGTTGTTTTGTTTCATGTCGGATTGAATCACATCCAATTGATTCAATGAATTGGTGTACATTTGAACTTCTTTAATGTTGTTCATACCTTTATTCTGCTCCATAGTTTTCAAAACTTCAAATGTACGATCATTGTATTCTTCCATGTGGCCGATCTGGCCATAAATAACCTTCAAATTATCTTCGGTAATCTGAGACTTTTCAATCTTGTTTAGCAATGGCTCTAAGTTGTATATTGCTGATTGATTATTTCTTGAAATGGCATCTAATTTTGCAGATATGGTACTGGTTAGTGAAGCCATTGTGGTGATGTTTTCTTCTAACATTGTCAATGACACATCATTGATTTCCGCCATATCTCGCTATTCTTCTTTAAACCTATATGAATTCAAAAAGAAACCCTTTTTCTGATCCCAGGTTAGTGAGGTTCAAAAACATATTCTCACGCCAAAATTCTTTCCCAACCAACTTCACTGCTTTCTTCTCCTTTAAGACGCATATCCGGCGCCTCGAGTGGCTCTCTAGCGGGTGGCTGTCTTCTATCAGCGTTTTGCAGTAGAAGATGCCCCGATGTTAGTGGCGTCCTGTGTCGCAGCGTCGATAGAGATTACAGGCCTTATTTCGCTAACACTACGTTCATCCATAATGTAGAGTTTGATAGTAGAAAGGCTTACATTGTTGTGTTTTGTGTACATTATAAACCTTACGAGTGTATTTAGTTTGTTGTAGTTGCAGTGCTCTTTCAGGCGTCCTTTGGCGGTGGAAAAAGGCCCAGGTCAATCAAGGCGGAAAGTGACCATTCAATAGCGTCTTCTGTCTTCCATGTCCAAAAGAAGTACCCATTGAGTTCTGAGTACAAGTCAAGCTGCGCTTCAATGAACTTTTTGGTTTTTACTTTGTCTTCCTCCGTCATTTTATCAGCATTATTAGCAAAAGCGCAGTGACCAATCAACTTGCCGTCTCCTAAGTACGTGTTTTCATACCGAGTACCACGTCCGACACCGTTCAACCATCTAGCGCAATCGGTTAGGGCCGCCGACCATTCGCCAACAATTTGAGGCCGTGAACTTTGTTTCATTTCATCAATAGCAGTACGGATGCTAGCGATATGCTCCTCTGTAGAAAGTCTCAACAGTTCAGTCGAGAAGCATTCGTATCTGTGATGGTCAAGAACAGTCTTTGAAAGCATCATTTTGTCATTCCAGTAATTCGGTGCCATAAAAGCATCATGGAAAACAAAATAGTTGTTACTGTATTTGTTCATCATGCTATAGGTTTCCAAGTTGAACTGTTCAACTTTGTCCATCGAAATGAACGGTCCAAATGGTTCATTTAAGTTTTGAATCCCAATAATAACGTCTTCATACTCACCTGTTCCATAAGTTCTGAAAATGTAGTCTAGGACGGTTAACCCAAACTGATAGTTTCGATCGTTTGATGGCCATTCAAGTCTATCTCTCTGGCCTGAATTGTCAAATCCATTTTGAGATCCCGGCATTCCATGTAAATCGATCCACAATTTGAGCCCATTTGCACGGCACCATTCAATTGCCCTCTTCAAATACACCTCCTGGCCGGTAACAAACGGATCTTCTGTTAATAAACCAAATGCCCAATAGCCAATAGGGACTCTGACTGCATTGAACCCCAAAGTCTTTATTTTGATGATGTCTGTTTCCGTAATCCATGTTTCCCAATGATCCTTCAAACGCCGCTGTGCCTCTTCGTAACCAAGGAGCTGACAAAAGTGGTACTCGTCAACGGGTATTGTGTCTTCACTGCCGTCTTTACATGCATTCTCGTACAAAGATGGTGAAATAAAAGGCTCTGTCACAAGCCAACCGCCGAGATTAACACCAGTGATCTTTTCCGCATCATAATTGAAACTTTGTTCTTCGACTTTGTTGCTTGCTCCAGCGGCTTGCTGACCATCGCTATCCTGATGCCTACTATTATCCATTTCAATAACACCTTCCTCGATATTTAAATTCTGGTTTCGAAACGTCAGCTGCAAACCACTTATTTTTGATTGTAACAGAAGAGCAATAAGACTGTAGGTGACTAACATAGCTTTATCTGTGTGTTTTCTTGCAATGCCGTACGAGTGTTTATAAATATACTGATTAGTATTAGCTGATGCTTTACTAGCTAGAAAAAATGCTCAGGATTGCCCTTTTGAGCATCTGTCAGATTTCTTCGTAATCTGACTCTTAATCATCGTTTATATTGCAACGATGATTCCATCCAACATCTTAGGTGTGTTCAATCCCTCTGAGGCCAGAGATATCCCCGAAGAGGAAGCGTGTCTGACGTGCCAAGTTCTTGGTGCTTTTACAGCAGTTGCAGCTGGTGCTTACTTCTCCTCAGGGTTACCTTTCAAAGGTGACCTAGATTACAAAAAGTCACCAAACTGGTGGAGACTGAGTGTTCGTAGTTGCGGTGTTCCATTACTAGCACTAGGAGTTTACAGAGGCGGACAAGGCTGGCTTTGGGATAAGGATATAAAGTATAAGGACACTTGGTTCTGATTTACAGCAAGGTTAGGTATTCTGAGAATTAACAACTATTGTACAAAGTATTGAATGCTCTGTCAACACTCATGTATATATTTTACCTATGAAACTATATATGCTCTCTAATGGATGAGTTACTTCGCAAACAAGAACGTCTTCCCGCTATTGTTACCACCTACAATCCAGTTTTCTGTTGGATGAAAAACACAAGCAGATGGAATGGATGTCATGTATTCATCAGTCAAATGTACCAACATAGTTCCATCATTTGAGTAAACATCAAGGTATTTCTTCATGTTAGCTATCAAAAACTTTTCAATGCCATCTCTAGGCTTTGCCTGCCATCTAGATTTTAGTATTGTCACCCACCTTCCGGACTGGCAGTTGTGAGTTATAGTCTCGTTGGGCTCTATATTTTCCGCCACATCCCCCTCTTCTGGTTTTACAAGAGCCTTTAATCCTGATAAATCTTTATTCAAATTGAAAATTCTGATTGTATCATCGTATCCGTTGCAAACAATGTCACCGTTTTGGTTCCAATCAACTGTACTCACACTTAAACGAGATCGATATGAAGCAACACATTGCGGGCCTAAAGCCTCTTCGTAGGCAGACCAATTTTGATTGCCTATCTTTCTCAAATCCCAAATACGCATTGTCCGATCTAACGACGCTGTTGCAAAGAAGTTGCTATTTGTTGGACATACAGTGGAATAACCAATCTTTTTGTCATGTAACCGCCAAACTTCATTGGTTCTCTTCAAAGTATTAGGGTCTCGTAAATCAAATCTCATTCCTTCACCATCCAAGGAGGTAAAATACCCAACGTCCTTTGAAATAAAATGAATATCACTGACTCCAGACGGGTTGCCCCATTTATCGTTAAAATCTATAACAGTTTTGGATACATCCTTCTGCAAATCCAGAGTTCGAATTGTACCATCATAGGAGCAGGTAATTATTTCTTCCGGCACTTCGTTTCTGAATCTTATCCTTGGGATGTTCTTAGAATGAAGAGACATTTTGGTGATGCTTGGCTCCGCTTCATCGTCATCCTCGGGCGTCCAAATGCCCAACGCACCAGTCTTGTCACCTGCAACAATGATTTTCCTCTTATTCGAAGGATGAAACTCAATTGTGGTCATCCTTTCCATTGTCAATTGAATCTTATTTGGTGGGAATTTGTCGTACAGTTCCAGTGTTTCCAAGTCATCTCGAGTTTGCTGAACTGTCTTTGAAACTGGCTTCTTGTCTTTCAAATCGTCATAGAAATCAGCAGCAGAGAATGATTTTCCTAGCTTCTTTAATGCTTCGGGGTCTTTTATGATATCAGATAACTGAAAATCATCTGTTACTCTTTGTTCCAGAACTGCAGTTTCATTAGCAGCCTTCATTTGTCTTTCTAATTCCCTATCGTCGACCTCAATCATTTCCGGCTTTTCCAGTTTGACACCCGCTATACGACGAGACCTTCTCAATGGCAGCACTTCCTTCTTGACAACCTTTGAAGCGGGCTCTGATTTGATTTTAGGTTTCTTCTTCTGCGTATCATGGCCAAATTCTGACGCTAAAGACGTTAGGTTGAGCTGTCGCAATAGCTCCTTATTACGAGCAATATTCTCCTGACGCTGTTTTTCAAACTCTGATGGCATTCCCTATAACTGATACTAAACCATGTACTGGTTTTCTGAGATTTCAGGTAAATATCACCAAAGTTATTTCTCACGCGTCGCGTTGCACCGTAGATATTTGATAATCATGTCTTTGTTGTCTTAATAAGGTTGGAAACAAACGTTTTTGCTAGACTTGCTATCAAACCTGATGCTGTTTCTGAGCCTGCGATTCTTCATTTTTTCTAATTCCTATCACCAAGACAATACCGCTTGCTCTGCTTCAATAGGCTTCGCTGCCGAGCAATCGTAGTAAAAATTGTAATCCCATATACACCCACCCTGTTGCCCACCAGCCCACATAACGCTCCTAGTCCGTTATACCGATTTTGAACCACTTAAGCCCCAGTGGTAACCAATCACCTGTTACCTACCGCAAATGAAACCATATAGTAAAGACCAATCACTTACTAGAATAAAGGTGTAGTGAAAACCAAAGATGAACGCTACGTATTTAACACAGCTAAAAGCTCATTTTTATGTCAAAATACACCAAAAATGAGTAGACTTAATGCCATCTTTCAGCATATCCAATGCACCCTTGCAAATTTCGTTATTGTTTATTAATATAAACACTCCACACAATAACGATCGTAAATTTAGCTCATGGGTTCTAGTTTTAATTCAAATCACATCAATATGTACCTTCATGTGAAACATTACACGACCCAGCATTCTCTTGAAGTTGCTATTTGATCACGGCCTTGTGTTGCTATCACGTTGTCTCATATATGGCTGTGTAGCAATCGCCTTTCTCGTACAATAAAAAAGACGGCGTAAAGGCTATAAAAAGGTGAGCAGAGTCGCATCACAAAATTCGTCAACATTATTACTTCAAGTTCTTTAGGCATAGCAACTGGTAATACAGATAAATATGGACAAGACAACCGGTAGAAAGCTCTTTTTAGACGTGTTCCCTGAATTAGTGGAGGAGCTTGTTGATATTCTTAGAGAATATGGCATGAGCGGCGATGCAATCAGCTGGTTTAAGAGAAACCTCGAATACAACACCCCAGGTGGTAAGTTAAATAGAGGTCTTTCTGTTGTTGACACATACGTTTTGTTGAAGGGTTACAACTCTTATGATGATTTGAGCGCAGAAGAGTACAAGAAGGCTGCTATTTTAGGTTGGTGTATTGAAATGTTGCAAGCGTATTTCCTTGTTGCAGATGACATGATGGACAAGTCTGTCACCAGAAGAGGCCAACCATGCTGGTACAAAGTGGAAGGCGTTAATGAAATTGCCATCAATGACGCTTTCATGCTGGAAGGTTCTATCTACATGATTTTGAAGAAGCATTTCAGAAACGACTCATACTACGTTGACCTCCTTGACCTGTTCCACGAAGTTACTTTCCAAACTGAATGTGGTCAGTTGCTTGACTTGATCACTGCTCCTCAAGATCAAGTTGATCTCTCCAAATTTACCTTGGAAAAGCACTCTTCTATTGTTATTTACAAGACTGCATATTACTCCTTCTATTTGCCTGTGGCCCTAGCCATGTACATGGCTGGTATTGACTCCGAAACTGACTTGAAGCAGGCCCGTGACGTCTTAATACCATTAGGTGAATACTTCCAAATTCAAGACGACTACCTTGACTGTTTCGGTAATCCTGAAGATATTGGTAAGATTGGTACCGATATTCAAGACAACAAGTGTTCCTGGGTTATCAACACTGCTTTGTTGTTGGTGACGCCAGAAGAAAGAGAAATTCTTGAAGAAAACTATGGTAGCAGTGATCCTGCTAAGGAAAAGGTTTGTAAGGACCTATTTCACAAATTAAAGATTGATGAAATGTACCACCATTACGAAAACAAAATTGCCAATGACTTGAAGGGAAAGATCGCCAGAACAGAGGAATCTAGAGGTTTCAGACGTGAGGTTTTGACTGCTTTCTTGAGAAAGATTCATAAGCGTACCAGATAATATTTAATTTAAGTAACAATTTCTTAAATAATTAAAATATAAAGCCAATTTGTTACCAGTTATATTCATATATAAAAAGATAATTGATATTATTTCGCCTTCTATAACTTTAAACTTGGGACTATTGTACTGGTTCTCCTGTGCCTACTAAGGGAGGATAATTTCTAGATGTCTGAGAAGAAGAGGGGTGTTTGCAAGTACACCATAGATATTGTGGAACTGGATCCATTGGAACCGGAATATGCAAACCACAGCCTACCCAAGTACTGTTATTGCAAAATGGACACACGGCAGGTCTGCACATAGTATCAATATAAAAAAAGAGTTATGAATATGCTACAGGTGGTGGAATCGGCAGGGCATCAAAAAAAAGCACGTGAGGAAAAGAACACATTATCAACTTCATCATAAACAACAACGTCTACGAAAGACAAAGTATAGTTTCATAGCAGAGATGGAAAATAAGAGAACTTATGAGGGCGATGGAGCATCAGCAGATCTCTCCAAGAGGATCAAAACAGAGCCTGTTCATGTTGGTAATGGAGGGAGCGAAACACGTGACCAGCATCTTGTTAATCAACAACAGAACCAAAATGATAGCAAGAGCAACGACCAAGACAACGATGATGCTCTAGCACATGCTGCTGACATGGCTGCCGCCACTGCTGCTGCCGCTGCAGTTGCTGAACAAGAAACGGCTATGGATACAAAATTGGAGCATGGATCTGACGAATGGCATCGAATCAGGAAAATGAATCACAAGGAAGTGGAAAGACGTCGTCGTGAAACGATCAACGGTGCAATCAAAGAGTTACAGGAGTTGGTTCCTACTGCGCACAATAACAAGGCACAGGTTATTAGAAAGGCAGCAGAGACCATTAGAAAAATGAAAGAACAAGAGGAAGCAACTGTCAATAAATGGACATTGGAAAAGATCATTACCGATCAAGCTATTGCAGAGCTAGCATCAAGTAATGAAAAACTTAAAACAGAATTAGAAAAGGCATATAGAGAGATAGAATATCATAAATCTCAATTTGGAAAGTTCATTGAAGTCGTTAAAGCAAATGGTGTCAATCCAGCAATCACTGAATTTTTGAGCAAAATAGAACCTTTTCCGGTCGATAACAACTCCAACCATCAGAACACCCTAGATGATGACGACGAAGACGAACAAGAAGAAGAAGAAGATGATGATGATGATGATGATGAGGAGGACGAAGAAGAAGAAGAAGAAATCAATGATAACCGGGAAAATGACAACACTAACATAGACGCACACGGTGAAAGTCATGGAAACGAAACCAACGGGGGGACAACCAAGCACGGAAGCACCTCTTCTAACGTAAAGGAAACTGAAACGTGAGTGTTAAATTCCATTTTGTTCGTCATAATGTGTATCTTTATTGTTTATCTTCTATTTAAAAAATGTACAACAAGTTATCTGATATTAAACTATATATTGAGTTCCCTAATTAAAACACCCTCAGTTGCCATTCCTAGCGAGCCCCTCACTTCCATGTCAATACTAACACGACTCTCGTCATCTTTCACCATAGTACCACCATAAAATGAAACCATTGATGATGTACCAGCATACATTAATTTATCCTCCATTCCCGACCTGTTCGTAATAATTACATTACATTTGGTTTCCCAAAGCGGACGTAGTCTCATTATCCAGTATCTACCCGTTTGAGCATCAACGTCCCTCATATGGTTCAAATATTCACCGTAGTTTGGTTTGCCCATTTCTTTAAATGGATATGGTGGTGGTGTCAAGATTCTGTTATTTGTGGGATATGAGTTAATGAGGTTAATTTCTTCTAGGGATACAATTGGTTTGTCGTAACAAGATTGGAACGCTTTAACTTGTGAATCTGACCAATGCTCATCCCACGAAGAATTCATCCAAGCAGTGGGAACAATCACTAGCTCTACCTTATCTTTCACAACTTTGCTGGCAAATTCGTAGGACTCAAATGGTGCTTTGAATTCGTAGGGATTCAAGTCCATGCAAATACCAATACTTGTTTTGAAAGTCCGGTTCAGTCTTTCAATTGGTAAATCAAACGCGTGGAATCCCTCAGGTGATTCTTCACAGCCCCATACCTTATCCGTTTCATAAAGATGGGTTTTCCTGTAGTTGTGAAGAATGTTACCCTTAGGTGACACCACTACAGCAGAATTGAAAATTGTGTCTTGCTGGATTTCTGGATACCCAACCACAGTAACACATTTCCATCTTTTAGACACCAATTTAGCAAACTCGTATGAGGGACCTTGTCCTAAACGCTCTAGGTATGGTGTGATATGGTGTCTATTATGAAAGTTGTAACCCGTTAGAGCTAATTCTGGCAACACAACCAAATCAACAGGGGTCTTCAGGCTCTTTTCTAACAAAGACAAGGCTTTCTGAGTATTTTTCTCAACGTTAGCTAGCATCGGTGCTAGCTGAACTGCAGCCACTCTCAAAGTCATCTGTACAGGGAGATAGATAATCAGGCAATCCACCAATTCTCGTAGTGTACAATTTTGTTTGTTCTTTCGTAAAAAGCTTTGTTACGTAATAATCAATGATATCAAATTTGTTACTTGAAGGGGTCGTCAGTTGGAATCAGTGTATTCAAGTCCGTGTTATTTATCCATATCTAAAGACTGTATATTGTGACTGCATAATGTGCTATTCATTGTTTTTCCAAATTAATCTAGCTTGATGGATTTGGTATGAAGTATTGAAGATCTAATTCTTGAATGTCGATTAAATAAACGGTAGAAGAACACAGAGACCTAACCAGGCTTGTCTCAAAACTACTAGGTAGAAAACACTGTATGTACTAGGCTTAAATAATTCCATGGTATTGGAAATATTGAGTCTGTTACGAGCTCTACACAATGAGCAGGTTTAGCAAAGTTTGCTACCGTCGCTTTGTTACGTTCCTCCTTAGACAAGCAATATAACGTGCACTATGGATTTGGTGTTGGACCCAAAGATTAAAACACATGTGTTGCTACCCATTACGGTGATTATGTTGCTGGTGCATATCCTCAGAGGTTATGTAGGCAATTGGATGATGAAAAATGAGGCGCCCATGTTGGCCAAGAACAAAGTCAGAGAGTTGCACCATCTGAACAGACTCAAGGTTCAAGGCAGTCCTGCTGGTTCTGCAAATAATAGTTTGTGTGATTCTGAGTGGAATGCAAGAAGGTTGGCACTAGAACAGCGATACAGCATCCAATTAGGCGGCCTAAAGAACGTTTTAGTGGAGAAAGGTGATGGAAGCAGCTCTTCTGCAACCTTACTGAACCAATTATGGCCTCAGATGAAATCAATGGCACTGCAGTATATCCCACAGCCGGTTCTTTTATTTTATATGTCAATGTTCTTCCAAGGTTATGTTGTCCTTAAATTGCCATTCCATTTGACTAGTAATTTCAAAGAAATGCTGCACAACTCGATCACAACGCCAGATTTGAATGTAGAGTATGTCACTGCAATTTCATGGTACTTCGTTAATCTTGTTGGTGTAGAAAGTTTAGGCGATATTACAATGTCCTTTTTGGAGTATCCGTTAGGTATGGTGGGCCTAGGCTCAAAGTCTTACCTTGATAGCTGGCCAGTTAGAAAAATGACTTTGTCAAACTTACAAAGTATGGATAGCATATTATCGGTGGGTGGAGTTTCCCAATTATCAAACCAAAATCCCCAGCAGAACTTTCAATCCCAAATGCCGTCGATACCCGGAATAAGCAAGCAAAAAGCAGAAGATTCATTCACCCAGTATATCCAATCTTTGAAGACAATAAAACCTGTTAATGTGTTGGATGATATAGAGAACAAATTTTTAGAGCAATTCTCTTAGTTTCATAAGACCATAAACTACACATTTTTATTAAACCTGAGATTGAATTTATATACATGTAACATTACAAAAATATTATAAGTACACAGATCACGTGTTTGAATGTTTTATCAGGTGTAGAATTCAGCTCAAAGTTTGGAGCACAGTTTTGTCCAACTGGTCTAAGCTTTTTGCTTGAGCCCATAACAGACAACCAAACGGTGATTTTGCATCGGCATACAAGTCAATAATTGAGTCTCTTACTTCATTTGTAATGTTATCTTTTGGTTTAATATCAATTTTATGTAACAAAGATGTTAATAAACTAGCTTTTTTCAGTCCCGGTAACTGTTTTATTTCTAGGTTTGACTGAAACTTAACTATTGTAGATAATAAGACATCTTTTTTCAAATGTTCATATTCTGGATTCAAATTCATATAACTAATCAACAAATCCAATTGACTATACTTGGCATGCTTGAAGAGGCACGCAATAATTTTTGAGTTTAGCATATTTCTTTCAATCAATACATTTTTGAGACAACTAGTAAGACCATTAAATAGTAAAGTTTGTTGATCTAAAGATATAGGCAACGTAGCAGACAAGCTCGATGACAATTCTATGTAATCAGTAACCTCTTGAGCACTTGGTAAAAACTTGTTTTTTATAAGTAGTTCCATTAAAGGCTTGGAAGTCAATAAATCATTGATTTTAAGAGCAGCTTTCAAGTAAGCAATAATCATGGGTATTGGTGCTCTTGAGATAAATGCGTTCTCAACATCATCAAGTTGAGTTTTGGAGTTATAACTTTCACTAATTGTATTCACAATCTTCACAGTTTCTGGTGCTTTGGTGCTTGATTTCAAGAGTGATATAGAAATATATATTAAATCCTCGTCATGAAATTCCAATATTCTTTTCTTGAATAGATCATTCAGTTCGTTAAGTACCACTTCTTGCATCTCTTTCGTCTTTATCGAATTTAAAAGTTCAACAAACAAGAAAACGATGTTATCAAATGTATATTTAGCAAACCTATCATCAGTGGCACTTATATTGTCAATCAGTTCGTCTAGTGAGGTCTCATCAAAAGCATTTTTATTATTTAAATATTCAACAAATGCTTCCTTAGTACCCTCTGGGTATTTTAAGCTCACCTCTCTTGATTCTCCAAAGATTTCTTTCCATTCAACTTTATTATTAAATGCCTCTTCATAATCCATAGAAGCATCTAACCTATCTTGAGTCTGCTTCCTTGTTGAAGAAACATGAAGAAATTCTTGGTATCTTTTACTTAGTAGATTTGAAGATTCTAAGGCTATTTCCAATGATACAGCATTGGGGAGATAAACAAATGATGACACCGTTTTCTTTTGAACAGTAACAACAGATTGACTTTTTAAATCAATTTTAGGTAAGTTAATCAATTTTGAATCATCAATTAGAAGTCTTTCTGAACTAAACTTTGCTAGTAGGGTTTCTAGCTCTACTGAAGACATTTCATTGTTTAATGTGGCCAGATGCCTTTGTACTGCCTTACATCTAAGCATTGTAAATGACAATTAAGGATGCTGAAAGGTTTCTTCAATTTTCAGAAAAAATTTAGTTTTACCAATATCTACTTTTATTTGCAACTGGTATGAAATTGATCTTATTGCGACTTATCAAGTTTCTTTTCATTACATGGCTTGTTTGGGGATTAATAACAGCTAATGCAAGCATACTTCAGGAAAAGGTAGCCCATAAATTAACAGATTTAGATGGTTATGGCTCCACTTCACATTATTCACTAAACTCCTACAATGTGGTCAGCAATGGTCTATCAAATGCCAATATAATTTTGCTAACTGCACATCCAGATGATGAGTCTATGTTTTTTACTCCAACTTTGATGGAGTTGAGCAAACAAAATTACAATAACTCAATTCATCTACTTTGCTTATCTGATGGTGATTTTGATGGATTAGGAAAAGTTCGTGCTAAAGAACTGAAAAGGGCTTCTGAATTACTAGGACTTGTAAGCTATGAAATTGGTGATTTAAAAGATGACATAAACACTTTTTGGGATTCACAGACTATTATTGGTAAATTAAACACAAAGTTGAAGCTTACACATGAAAAAGGTCGAAAAGATATAATTATAACATTTGATAAAGAAGGAGTATCAGATCATCCAAATCATAAGTCGCTCAATGCTGCTGTTATTAAATATGTTCAACACAAACGAAATATAGAGGCCTGGACCTTGAAAAGCTGGCATTTTGGAGTTAAATATTCTGGTTTCATTTTAACAAATTTAGAGTTGATTTTGGATTTAATGGGTCAGGACACAAAGAACTTAATTTGCTCAAAACTTAATAATTTAGGAATATCAGTTTTATCTGAGAGTTCATGGTGTAAAATTAGGATAAGAAATGATCCCAAAACAGTATTAATTTACTCTGATATCAACGGCTGGTTCCTTGGATTATCTACTATGACATGGGCACACTACTCTCAAATGGTTTGGTTTCGTTGGGGTTGGGTAATGACTAGTAAGTATATGAACTCGAATGAATTGGTTAAAATTTAAAAATAGTGTATAAAGCAAAATATAGACAAGAACTTTATTGGCAAATAAAGTATATTCTTACAAAACTAGTTTGAAATGTTCACAACTCACCATAATTCAAAATCATCATCATCATCTTGGCTATTTTTGGTTTTCTTGACTCTTTCCATAGCGTATTTATCTT
Organism: Saturnispora serradocipensis; assembly: GCA_030570415.1. NCBI lineage: Eukaryota > Fungi > Ascomycota > Pichiomycetes > Pichiales > Pichiaceae > Saturnispora > Saturnispora serradocipensis. Next base: position 96,051 of record JAJLVS010000014.1, on the reverse strand, counting down.
GTTCATATTTTAATTGTTCTTGAAGTTGACCTCTTTCAACAATATCTTCGTGGGAAAGTGAGTCCTTACCAGCAATACAATTATCACCCAAATATTTTTCCAGTAGCTCACTAGCTTGTAGGTATTTTCCTCTTGATGCTAATTCATAAACACAATGTTTTAAATACGCCCTGAAGATATTCTTATTGTAGTGAGTTTCCTTTAGGTTCTTATTGAAGGCATTCATGGTCGAGCGCTGATAAGCTAAAGGTAATCCATCTATCAATGAATCTAATGATGCATATTTCATTTGCATCAATATCAAACTTTTGCTGACATTGTGAGATCCAATACATTCTTCAGCAATTTTCCAAACGTTATCAAATAGTAAATACTGAACTTTGAGATTTGATTTTGTATCTTGAGATAAACCGTGACTTTCTAGTTCTTGTCTCACATGAAAACTAACGGTGTTACCAAACAATCCAGTTAATCTTAGTGCTAAGTGCCAATATCTAAGTAAATCAGCTTTCGAAAAAATTGATGAGAATAATGACAATAACGATTGGCAAATTTGCAAACCAGTGACCAACTCACCATTTTTGGTGTAAGCTAAAAGAATAGATATTAAAACATTAATGTCAGGGGTATTTTTAGTGTTTAAAATAGGTTGAGTCTTCTTTGGAATGGTGACATGAAAGTCATCTGTAATCAATATTCCCCAATTAACTTTTAAATATTTTCCAATGGCTTTAAGATCGCCTTGTTTACCAAATGCACGAATGAATACTGCAGACACATTACTGTCAGGGCCCTTTATAGCGTTAATGTTGTCTTTGGCTGACAGATCATTTAGATTTGAGCTATTGATTGCTAGTTGGTACCTGGTCAGCAGCTCTTGAACGGAAGTTACATGTGATTTGTATTCGTATCTGGGATGTAATTTTCCAGAATATCCCTTTAGTATCTTTGTTCCATAGATATCCCAGGCTTTAGTAGAGCTTTTTGTTAGTAGTTCGACTTTGATTGCCCATAGAAGATTTGACAAACTATAACTTTTTGCCTCCAAAACTGAAATGATATCAATGGCACGTTTAGGTGATTGTGAAAGTGCAAAGAAGCTAACAATATTCTCAAAATCATAAATGTTTAGTCGTATTGTATTTTCCCTATTAACATTTAAAAATTTAGAGTTATCTGCTATAGTAAATTCATAAGAATCAGAGCTCAAAAACACATTAAAAATCTTTCTTACTGAGAATGCCACATCTTTAAGGTTTTGATAGTCCTTTTCTAACAAATTGTTTTCTTCAGTGAACTTATCTTTGTTTCTTTGTAGAGTTTTAAAATTCTCAAGCACAGAGGAATAATAAGTGAATAAGCGTTTTATAATTAAAGATCGTTCGTAATCTGAAAATTGCTCGAGCTGTGTACCATCAGCTTTCACTGAGTACAGTTTTTTCATTCTTTCAAAGAGCAGTAAGTTTGATGGGTTTTGTAAAATATATCTAACAGTTTGAATGTTGTCCTTCCAATAAATTTTTGATTTTGGTGCTTTCTCAAGAGTTCTTTTGGAGCAGCAACTCATTATTTCTGAAGCCAATATATCTGCTGTATTTTTCCCTGTAAACTCAAAAGTATTTTCTTCTCTTTTGCAGTTTGTCACCGGCTTCAATGGCTGATTTGTGATTTTATCAAAATTATACTCTAAATTTTCGTAGTTTGCCCCTTCTTGGAGCAGTTTTCTGTTATATTCAGTCAACCCAGAAGAAGGAACAAAAAACGTCAGCTGACGCCTGGGAATGAACGTCCTTAACATGACTAGTTATTTTCAGTAAGATAATTTTAACTTGTTTCCATAACTGAAAATTCCAAAACTTTTTAATCTTTTTTCATCACAATACAAAACATTATAAAATTTTGATTTATGTGAGTGGGAAGATATCAATATAGCCTAGAAGTTGTCGATAATGATACCTTTTCCAAGCCTTGAAGCCTGCTTCATACAATATTCGCCAACCCATACGTCCATTATGCATAAACCTACAATTTTAGAAACTACTACGGGACTTTTTGAGAGGAAATCTGTTTGCTCAGAGCTTCCTAAATCAGCGATTATAGTACTATATTCAAGTAAGCTGTCCCCTTTGATCTCGTTTTGTATAAATTCACCTGCTTCATGGAGACAATGTTCTTTTGAATCTACAATGATTTTGGCGCCTTTAGCCAAAACTAGGTCCTTGAGAACGTCACCTTGGACTTCAATCATGTGGGGTTTATAAGAGCCAATAGCAGCAATGTAAATACGAGATTTGCAACGTTCAACAAGTTTCTTTGTGACTGTTGGTTCGGTAGTTGGAACACACGAAAAAACAACTGAAGCTCTTTCAAAATAAGAAGGAAGTGTGTCATCAACAGAATTTATTGGTATAAACTCAATGTTACCATTACCATCCTCGGCTGCAAAACGATCGCAAAACTGCTTGGCTTTTTCCAAAGTCCTGTTAACACACACCACCTTGTTGAATCTACCAGGATACAAGATCAAGGCCAAGCGCAAATGCCAAACTGCTTGATCACCAACTCCGAATACGATAATTGTATCCTTCGTCCCATAATTCATCCTCAATGGAAACGCTCTAACTAGACCCAAAGTGGAGCAGAGCGCTGTTCGAAATGCAGTTAGCGTAGCGCCGTTGATAATTGCCAATGGATAACCAGTTTCCCTGTCTAAAATAGTGGTGATACCTTTTAAACCTTCTTTAGACGCAGTGATTGCCTTCATACCTACACGAGTCCCCTTAGAAGTCATGAACAAATGTGTGCAACCGTATTCCGTGGCAGTAACCACCCTTGGCGGAATTGTCGAAGGATCCTTTTTGTATTCTAAAAGTGCACCTTCAAGGGTCCTTTGATATTCAACCAATGAAGGTATATCTAAATCTTTAAGTAAACTGCAGATAATATCATCGGTGAGCACTAGCATTCCCAGCTCTTTTGGTTCTATTGAAATAAAAAAGTGGTCTTTAAAGGGAACACTAATCAACGGGAGTTTCCTCTTTTGGATACCGTAATGTTTTTCAACACCTAAATGGAAACTCGGTTGCTTAAGGAGCAAATAGAATCTGTGTTTGGAGGTGTAGAGTGGCCATGGTCCTATAGTGTCAAAGGCATGAAAGAACTAGAAGACGCTGACTTTTTGCAATGTTTGCAGATACTTGAAGAGAACCTAGGCGAAGTTTACACAAAAGTACAAGGAAGAGATTGGAAAACAAAGAAAATGCTTGAAATGAAAGAAGATGGGTTGGTTTATGTACTCCTTGACAAACTAGGCTTTGTCTCTCTTAAGATTATTGGTGAATATTCATTGAGAACAGTGTATCTCTATGAGATTCAGTTGGGTGAATCGCAAAGAGCAAAAGGTCAAGGAACCAAAATACTGAATGGGATCTACCAGATTGCATGCAATATTAGTACTAATGCCCAGCTTAGAGAGGAATGGATTGCCAATAACATGGAGATTGGTGATGATGATGTTTCCGATTTAGAACTTGGAAAATCAGTAATTACTTCAACGGCTTTAACAGTGTTTAGCTCAAATTTAGGTGCAAGAAGACTTTATGAAAAGTTAGGTTATAAGTTAATGGATGGTAGCCCGAAAGCCAGGGTTTTGAGAGGGCGAGTTGTGGAACCGGACTACTACATCCTAGAGAGAAGGGTAAAAAAGGGGTGATTTGGCCGCTAGAATAGAAATATTGTCGGTGCATGCTGAACAGAGCATTTTGGATTGATTCTTTGAACTATAACTCCATAGCATTTGGCAATGACAGTGTGATTGTGTAAAATCAATGATATCATAATGTTGAAGAAAAGTAGGCATGTACATAGAACAGTTAATGAAAGTGATCTACTAAAGGCTGCAATTAGACTTTTTTATGTGTTATAACCCTCAGGTCAGCTTTTCAGATTTTACTTTGCGAGCTATCCAATATTAACACAAGAGCAATGCTACTTTATGAGCATACTTTCCACCTTTCTACCGATTCAACTGAGAAGCTAGGTTAGGTATGTAACTGATCAAACAAAGCTCTGGGAGGATGGACCTCCCCAATACATTGGTAGTTGACAAGCTCACAGGATCATAAAAAGCTCAAAATGAGGTCCATATTTGCGCTTCAAAACAGTGTGAATGTCTGTCATCTGCCATGCATTCAAGATTAGGGTTTCGACTTTTTGAGCCTAAATTTATGCGGCTACAAAAGTCAAAATCTGTACAACTCATAAGAAAATTGAAAACTAAAGACTACATGCACATTTACACATAAAGCATCTATTCCACGAGCCACGTCTGGTTCGCTAAAAGAATTCAACATAATAATAATTAAGTGTTTCGTCAAAAACATGGATAGCTTCCATTAAAAACTATTTTATTATTAGCATCTAAATTTTGAAACTCTTATATTTTTGTTGTTAAATTATGGACTGTACGTGTTGAATAAAATTAAACTCTCACGAAGGTTTTAGTGACTATTTGGCTAGACGTTATCAAATTAGTGAGCTGATAGAAATTGACCCCGCATGATACGCTTACATATACCATCAGCAATCAGCCGCTTAAAGTTACTAATTAGAAGTATATTCAGCAGAAATGCGCTTCAGGGCCTGATTCACACTATCTTGTGCTTTACAAAACAAATGGGAAATTTCATTGTTAAGAACTGAGTATTAATTGCATTGAATTTTTGCTTGATTATTTTGGTAATTGAAAACCGGGATTAACGCTCCATATATGTACAAATTATTCTTTGTTTATAAGTGGCCTTCATCTGGACTTAATTTTTAGTTTTTCGTTGAACGTTTAAGAACTGAAAACAGTTTAAAAATAATCAAGCTGAAGGTTAATTGATAAAGTAATGGAAAATTATCCACACATTGACGTTGTTGATATGCATACAGGGGGTGAATCTCTTTGTATAATTACAAAGGGTTATCTAATCATTGAAGGTGTTACAATCCTTGAAAAAAGGAGGTTCGTTACTCAGCACCTAGATCACTTAAGAAAGTTTTTAATTTTTGAGACAGGGCGTCATAAGGAGATGTATGGTCCTCTTCTCGTTGAAATTGGTTTGTCGAGTGCAGATTTGGCCGTTCTTTTCATGCATGATGAAGGATTCAGCTCCATGTGCGGCCATGCTGTCATTGCTTTGGGCACTTTGCTATTCATGAAGAAATTGTGAAACGCCACTTTCCCAAGACAATTGTGAATATCGAATGTCCTTGTGGTTTAGTGGAAATCGAAGAAGATTCAGCAGCATATAAACCCTCTTTCATCAATGACCCAGCATTTGTTCTCGCCCTTGAGCAAGAAATTGAGCTAGACAATTGACAGAAAATCAATGTCGATATCAGTTACCGCGGTTCATTTTACGCTCTTGTAGAGGACCATGTACCGGGTCTTGACATTGCAAGAGACAGTGTTGAGAAATTGAGACATATGGCTTATGCAGTTACCCAAAAAGCAAAAGCTCAGCCTAAGTTGCCTCATCCCGATAGCAATGACTTGGCATTCTTATATGGAACTATTATCACCGGCTGCAATCTACCTTTGAAAAAGCCATTTAAAAACCTTAGCATTTTTGCTGATGCTCAAGTAGATTGCAGTCCCGCAGGACCTGTGTGACCGTAAGTATGGCGCAATATTAGGCAAGAGATTTATATAAGATTGGTGAAGAGGCAAACTTTGAAAGTATTGTAAATTTAAAGTTTAAGGCAGAGATTCATTCTACTGCGGCACTAGAAGGGTTAATGCCGTTCATGTTAAAGTTTCTGGTATAGGTTTTTATGAAAGCCGGTCAAACTTCTTTTGCGATGAAGGTGACGAACTAGGTAAAGGCTTCTTGTGTAGGTGAAGCCTTTGCATAACTTTCTACTACACAATTCAGTTTGAGACTTATTACGTAGCTTTAGTAAACAGCAATCCAGTATTGAATACCAGTTCATAGATTGATACATCAACAGTTAATTTTCAGGAACATAATTCGAAATTAGTCTTAAAATTAAATGGATTCATTGATAAGATGAATCTTATCAGACGTTTATTTTGAGAAGTGATTTACATTAGAGTGTTATTCATTGTTGCTCATTATTTATGACGGCGGAAGTACGTTACACAATATCAATTTCACCTAACTTACAAAATTGTATATATCTTACAAGTCTTGATAATTGAGACTTTTATGCACCCAGTTTGAGTCTCTAGTTGCTTGAAATATTTTTCAATCAATATTTTTGAATATAGGTTTTACTAAATTATCGTGCTAATCCGTCAATTGATGGTAAATTTGGTATTATCTCATATTTTGGCTTATGAAAATCAAAGTGATCAGGTTGGTTTAGAAAAAAAGGGTAAGTTTCTCAATAATTATTTTAGAATTAACAAGTTATTTTGCTTCTCTTTCAAGCTAATTGTAACTTGGTAGATGATAGTGCCGATGATCTACGCAATGTTGCCAAGTAATATAAAAAATGTGTTGCTAACTCTAAAACTGGTAAAGTTTACTTGAAGAAGCGTTAAATTTCTCAGTTGAGTGATAGTGACTTTATCAAACATTATTAAGAGATTCCACAAAGTGATGGATTTGAACATTGGTAAAGTACAAAAATATGTTTTATAAAGCCATTAGTCCACTAGCTACTTGCGGACCATTGGAACAATGTTTCTACCTACTGTCAAAATAAGTGGTAATCAGGTATCGCTCAGTTATTAATTAAGATGATTAATGTTGAAGTATAATCTACAACATACATATTGCTAACGTATGATCACTAATATGCAGTACATACTAAGTTAACCATGTAACACTCATAACACGTTAATGTACATAACAATGAAGAGTTACATGTAAGGTTGAATGTATTAATACAATACATGCATACTGCATTAATATTTCTGAGCAACAGTATGCTTGAATCCGTTCCGTGCTATCATGTCTATTGGAGTAATTATAACTAATGGGTATTCCTCCAATAGAATGCAAGCTGATCCTCACTTACACTCTATTTATATAATCAATATTTTACAATAAAAGGAATTACTGTTTCCTCTTCATTTCACTATCTTTATATTATTTAAAATGATTAAGATATAGGTTTTTACACAAGACATATATCAAGAAATGAAGCTTCGCATTATTTGTTCGATGACCTAGACTCTAATATAATTTTTAATATAGAAAGCACTTCCACATTATAACTCATAATAATTATATACACTTTTTTAATTAAGCAAACTAAATCGCTACTGTGATTATTGTAAAATTCACAGAAACATTAGAACATTCTAGAACATAATGGATGTAGTTGAGAAGTTAAATCTCCTATCAAGTACTATGAAAGGTAAGTAAAGTTACTATTTTTGGTAATCTCTGTCAAATTATGAATTAAATTAGGCTAAATCAAGTTGAACTTTATCTGAGACTTTAATTAATTAGCAAATTAAACCTTATCAGTTATCTCAAGCCAATACAAATTGGATTACCTGATTCGATTACATACAGTTACCTAAAGTGTTGATCAGACAATAAGATATCTTCTTTAAGAGTTATGCTCATGCATTAAATGCACTTCAACTCTGACGTACATTATCTTTTATCTAATTAGTATCGATTAGGAAATTGTATCCTTTAGGATTGCTTTACTCATTGTATTAAAGTTTTACTTGACTAATTCAGATAGTCTGGAACCGGAATTACGGTTCATATTCTAATTTATATTTCGTGTATAAAAGGCCTTTAGTTTACCTTTTACTTTAGGATTCTTTTATAGTCTTTAATCATTCAGAACATAGTTTAAGAAATTATAACAGAACAGCTTTCAATCTAATATATTGTGGGTCAAATCTCTTTTACTTGTTCATAAAATTTTGGATTTTTTAGGAATTCAAAATTAACTTAAATATAAACTGCTTAAAAACTCATGTTGCACTAGTTACAATTTTTTTAAATTACTTCTGTTTGGTATGTTGCAAGAGGCTTTCCAAAAAAAAGAGATAGACAATATTGAAAATCAAACAACTAAATACATGTCGTATAATGAGCATATCTATGAAAGATATAAAAATTACACCGTATTTTTCAGAAACAGATTAAACCACAGGAAGATAAAAGATTGGAAGTATGTATGGACCGACAATATAAACCTTTTTTGTTTAGATTACATAAGCAGTTTTTCCAGTTTTAATAGGGCGTTACTCTTTCATTTCTACATGTAGACTCTGGTTGTCAACCATCGCGCAAGATATTAACACAATTTTCTTCAGCTGAGAATTATTTTATTATTCCAAATTGAAGAAAGTAAGCAGACAAGATGCCATCAGAGCAGGAAGAAGCCAAGTCACAGCAACAAGAACAGCAACAGCAACAGCAGCAGCAACAGCAACAGCAGTCGCAACAAAATAGAAAAAACAAAAATAATAACAACAACAGCAATGGCCGCCGTAAGGGCCCACAACGTGATCCAATCATTCAACTTTCAACATACATTGGAAAAAGACTTTACATCACTTTTATTGGAGGTTCTGCTGTAGAAGGTAGACTTGAAGGTTACGACTCTCTAATGAATCTCGTTTTGGAGGATGTTCAGGAAATGGAGGCCCCAGATGTGAAAAATGCAAAACTTAACCATTATGATAAGATTGTAGTTAAAGGTCAAATGTTATCAACATTGGAGCCTGCTGAAGGCGGTGAAAGATTAGAAGTTGCCAACGAACAACCAGTAATTTAATATAAGTTACATGAGTTATTTAAAAATTATTTTTTATCTTTAATTTCTATAATGTGTATCATATTTTATAAAATGGATCATATATAGGCATTCAGTTCGCCAAGTTGATCAAGTTCATTAGTATTGTCACCTTGATCAGTTTGAATTGATGCCAAAAGTCCCCTTCTAACAGCATCGACGCCTTCGGTAACGCTAACATTAACATTATTAATCATACCAGTAGGTCCATCATAATAGCCTGTATCATTCTCACCTAGCCATGTATCATCTTGGTCACTCAAAGTCTCAGTTTCTCTATTATCTTCACCGTTAGGATGTTCTTTTTTCCATTGCTTGTCAAGGACACCATCAAATTTGTTCGTTAACTCCTCATTTTCATTCGCATCTAGATCAATTTGACTGTCAAATGATGTGCTTTTATCATTTTCACCCTGTTCTATAACCCAATCTGGTAAATCCTCTCCCTTGAAGCATTTTTCACCAAAATTTTCTTTGACCATATGATCAACAACACTCCACCCATATGCATTAGCAAATCTTCTTCTAACGACCATGTTGTTATGAGCATCTGGCTTCAGAACCACAATAATTTTACGCCACGACATACCCATATGCCACCTTCTTGCAATTTTTTGCTCCAAGTACTTTTGTCTTTTAGCAACGTCCAGCTGCGCTAAAACTTTACTTGATGGCATTGTGGTATGTATGTCAGGGATCATACTCGGGGTATAAATTTTATCATGGATGATTGTTGGCTTTCTTGAGCTTGGATCATTGATATATTCTAATGCTGGCAATGGTGGTAAAACTACCTTGCTGAGAGACGTTAAAACATTTGATTTTGGTAATGCGATCAACGAATGATTCTCTATCTTCTCTACATTTTCAGATTCAGGAGTCGCTTTACTTGGTTCACAGTCATCCGTTGAAGGTGTATGTAATTGGGCTTGGAAATATTTGTATTTTGGTGACATGTTCTTTTGCTGGTAACCTAAGGAGGGTAGGCAAAATGAAATTGTAGATTGAACTTTGCCTTTGATCGAGGTGAGAAAGGATGGAAAAAATCCATCATCATCATTACTATCATCATCATTAACATCATTGTGATCATTACCATCATTTTTCATACTCATTTGATTTGGAATTTCTGAAGTTTGATCTTGATGATCTTTAGAGTCGTTTGCAGGCTCAGGAGAATTACTCAAACTTAAATTGGTAGCCTCTCCCTTTTTCAGTGCTTGGTAAACATTGCTGAGTCCTTTCCAATCTAAATATAGCAATGCAGATGTTCGCAAGGGTACAATACCATCGTTGATAACATTAGCATAGACACTTCTTCTTTTGAATCTTTTCAAAATTTTTCTTGTTGGCTCACTTGGGAGTAAAAGTAGCAAGGGTTTGTTTCCTTGTAGATTGAGGTCTTGACCAGACTTGCCCACAATGCCGAATTTGAGACAAATTTTCACATAGGCGGGATTCTCGTTTGATATTCCTAGCAGAGGTGAAGCCATGGCAACAAAATTTTCTGGTTGAATTTGCTTGAAGAAATTAGGATAATTGTAGTCTATGTAGGAAATGGCAAATGTTTGAACCAAACCACCTAGAGAGTGACCAACGAAGGATATCTTCTTCACTAGCTTTTTTGGCAAATCTTTTATTGCTTCATTGACAATGTATTCTCCCAACCTGCGCCCTAAGTACTCAACACCTCGTTCAGTCTTGCAGACGTTCCCCGGATAGCCTCTGATGACAATATTTTCGCCAGTAGAAGCGGCTTGCATTTCAATTTGTTCCTTCAGATACGACATATCGGCGGTGACGTTTGAATGTAGGCCATGGGTGAGGATGACCAAATGGATAGGCTCTGAAATAGACTTCGGGGGCTGCTGCCAAATATCCAGCGTGTTCAGATGCTGCACCGAAAGCACCTGTTGCGAGTAGTTGCCATCTTTCAGGCTGCTGAGGCCAGATCCCAATGCATCGTGAGTCCAAGCAATGGCGAATTCGAATCCGATTTGCGCAGTAGTGCTGAACACAATCTGTGAAACCACCTCAACAATCCACACGTACTGGTCCTGGAGCTTGTTTAATGTGATTTTGTGATTCAGGGACTGTCCTGGATTGATATTTGGCTCAAACACTGGCTGTTCGTTGGTGCTGAAGCACTGATTCTGATAATTCCAGCTGCCGTCTCGTATATCTGCATACAACACGTACGGTCCGTTGAGGAATGCCGGTGCTAGTAGTATGTTTTCGTTGTTTTTGATCCTAAAATGAAGCGATTTGCCAATATCCGAGTTGATGTCCTCTGGTGTGTAAGTGACCACAAAACGGTGAATGCCCCCTACACCAATGACATCAGATTTTTTGTATAGCACCTCAGAAGCCATTTAAGGTACTTTGACCAAGGCTTCGCGTTTAATTGTGTATGATTGGAGCTTTGCAACGCCAAAACCAACTATGTCTGATATACGATTTGCTTTTTTCTCCTTTGTTGCCCTTGTCAAAAAATATGAAGTATTTTTTGATGACAAGCAAGCTGAGCGCTTTAAAAACTCACAACACAAAGAATGTCATAAATAGATTACGTAACAGTCACGTGATGCTATATTTAATTCTACGTTTGAAATTTTTTATCGAAGTCATATGAGTTTTTCACGTGACTGCTTTTTTTATTACTTTTTCCCCTTTCGCACCTTTCACAATATGCAATGAATTTTATCAAAGTAAGGCTGTTTAATGGTTTATTTGTGGGGTATGGAAGCACAATGTAGAAAATAGATGCTGACTGACGGTTGCACAGCAATGCATTTGTAAAGCAGTTTTTGAGTTTTGAAATGTGGCATTGATATGATCAGCGCAGTTCGTTCTCCAGCGTTGTGTAAACTGCTGAGCAAGATTTCTTTTCTTGTTTCATCTGTCACAAAATATGATTGTGACAACAAGGACTGGAAAACAAACATTGTGACTTGGGTAATGAACCAACGTTCAACAGCACACTGCGTCTCATTTTGGGATATCTTCATATATATCACATTTGACGGCTTGAAGTCTTTTTTCACAGTGAAAACATTATTAAAGCCGGGCCGATATTCCTGTTTTTTGATTTGAACCGGGCCGCTAAATTTTTCAAATTACTCACACAAAAAGAATTGTGAAAAATTGAATGACACCGTGATCAATAGTTCTTCTTTTCTGAAGATTAAGTGAAAAATGCTATCTGCGTCTCTCAAATGTGCTGCAAAACGCAGTTTCTCAGTTACTACTGCCAAGTACGCTCTTCGTACAAAACCTGCAGCTCTTTCAGCTTTGCGTTGCGCTTCTACGAGCACTTCTAATGTTGTCAGAGAATCTCCTTCTCCGGCTTTTAATCTTGATGCTGGCAGCGATTCAGCTAAGCCAAACACTCCATCCGGACCCCAAATGGACGCTTCCTTCATTGGCATGACCGGTGGTGAAATCTTTCATGAAATGATGAAACGTCACAAGGTGGATACCATCTTTGGTTACCCAGGTGGTGCCATTTTACCTGTTTACGACGCAATTTACAACTCTCCTCACTTCAATTTCGTCTTGCCTCGTCACGAACAAGGTGCTGGTCACATGGCTGAAGGATACGCTAGAGCTAGTGGTAAACCAGGTGTCGTTTTAGTCACTTCTGGTCCTGGTGCTACTAATGTTATCACCCCAATTGCTGACGCACTTGCTGATGGTATTCCTTTGGTTGTTTTCACCGGTCAAGTTCCAACCTCTGCGATCGGTACTGATGCCTTCCAAGAAGCTGATGTCGTCGGTATCTCAAGAAGCTGTACCAAGTGGAATGTCATGGTGAAAAATATTGCTGAGTTACCTAGAAGAATTAACGAAGCTTTTGAAATCGCAACCTCTGGTAGACCTGGTCCTGTTTTGGTCGACTTACCAAAGGATGTTACTGCTGCCATTTTGAGATCTGAAATCCCAATAGCCTCAACTATCCCAAAAACTACCATTCAAAACATAACTAAGAAGATGGCTAGTCAACACACCATGGAATGCATAAAGAGATCTGTTGAGCTTTTGAAGAAGGCTAAGAGACCAATCATCTACGCTGGTGCTGGTATCCTCAATTCTGAAGATGGTCCAAAGAGATTAAAGGAATTGGCTGATAAAGCTTGTATTCCTGTTACCACTACTCTTCAAGGTCTTGGTGCTTTCGATCAGCGTGATCCAAAATCGTTGGATATGTTAGGTATGCACGGCTCTGCTGTTGCTAACAGCACCATTCAAAAGGCTGATCTTATCCTTGCTCTCGGTGCTAGATTTGATGATAGAGTTACTTGTAACATTCTCAAATTTGCACCTGAAGCTAAATTGGCTGCTTCTGAAGGTCGTGGTGGTATTATCCATTTTGAAATTTCACCAAAAAACATTAATAAAGTTGTTGAAGCAACTGAAGCAATCGAAGGTGATGTGTGCGAAAACCTTGAGTTATTCAACGATTTGGTTACCCCTGTCAGTGAGAGACCTGAATGGTTCAAAATGATTGATGACTGGAGGGCGAAGTACCCATACTCTTACCAAAAGGAGACTCCAGGTTCAAAGATCAAGCCTCAAACCCTTATACAAGAAATTTCAAAACAAGCAAATGCTCTTAATAAGCCTATCATTGTTTCGACTGGTGTTGGTCAACATCAAATGTGGGCTGCTCAACATTTCACATGGACTAGACCACGTAGTTTTATTACGTCTGGTGGTTTAGGTACTATGGGTTTTGGTTTACCTTCTGCTATTGGTGCCCAACTTGCTTGTCCTGACGCTATTGTCATTGATATTGATGGTGACGCTTCATTCAGTATGACCTTAACAGAATTGTCTGCTGCTGTTCAAGCTAATGCTCCTGTTAAAGTTTGTGTTTTAAATAACGAAGAACAAGGTATGGTTACTCAATGGCAATCACTTTTCTATGAACATAGATATTCCCACACCCATCAATCTAACCCAGATTTTATGAAACTGGCTGAAGCCATGCACTTGAAGGGTATCAGAATTTCCACTCAAGAAGAATTACAATCCGGTATCAAAGAATTCTTGGAATACAAAGGCGGTCCAGTTTTGCTGGAAGTTGTTGTTGAAAAAAAGGTTCCAGTTTTACCAATGGTTCCAGCTGGTAAAGGTTTAGACGAATTTATTGCTTTTGACCCTAAAGTTGAAGCTGAACAAAATGAACTGAGACGCAAAAGGACTGGTGGCAAATACTAAAAAAGAACTTAATCTTTGGAGATAGTACTTTGCACTGTATTTAGAATGTTTTTCTTAAAAGAAAATTTTTAGGCTGGTTGTTGATTTTATGACATTTATTCGTTTTGTTGCATTTTTTTATATAAAAGGATACCTAGAAAAGGTCAATAAAACTATTGTATTAATATGGAGTTTAAGTTCAAACCTCTCTGCCAGTTAAATACTAATCGCCACGCTTGAAAAATCGTTTGAATCCCTCATTGAAGTTGGATCTATCTGCAAAAGTTTTCAAGTTTTTCTCTAAATTGTCCTTCGTAGTTAACAAGGAAGCAGTATCAATTTTTGGATTTTGGAAGAAACCGAAGTTTGGCTTTGGTGATGATTCCATGGTACTTATACCGCTATTGTCATCAAATGAATCATCCGCTCCAATTGAATCGTTTGTAGTATTTACTGACCTTGTACCAAGCCATGCACTTATGCTTGCAGATGTTGGGCTTGCACCACCTGATTGCTGTTGTTTTGGCGGTGGTGATAATTGTGAACTACTATTACCATTATTGTTACTAGTCAAATTAACTGGTAAATAGGATGAACGAGTTCTTTGGTGTGAAGTAGTTGAATTTGGTAATTTTAGTGATTGTAAGTAGTGATTCGATTCTTCAAGCTCTTCTTGTGCTACAAATTCCTTTAGCTGTTGTTTAAAAACATCCATGTATTTGAACTTTTCTTTTTCAGAATCCAACCCTTCACCATGTATAACACCTTTCAGATTTAAGATCTTGATGAAATTTGAAAAACTAGAATCCCCAATAATTGTGAAATAGCTATCTACAAAAGCTTCATTTGGATTTATCGAGACCATTAGTATTTTCAAAAATTGATCAATATCACTAAATTCTTTATTAATGTGTTTTTTGAATGAAACAGTTTGTGATATTTTTTCTTTTCCAACATCAACCATATCCGGTAGCTGTAAAAAGTATGATTTTAAATTTTGTAAATCAAATTTGAATTGTTCTGCAATAAGAATAGTAACAGGTTCAAATTTGATGATATTACTGAGAATTGTTTTCAAGACACTCTCAGCCAGTTTATCGATAATGTTTCTGATATATGCGACTTTACTCACTCGTTTAAAAATGAGCTTGCAATTATCATCTATAATCTCTTTAACTGAAATCAGATACCTTGATTCACCAGTAACTTCACTTAAGAGTTTCCAATTCTGGCTATTCAACTCACGCCATGCAAATTGCATATCATTCTCTATTTTACTAATAAAAAGATTAATGCAGTAGTTTATTAATTTCATGAAACCGTTTTTCTGTTCCTCAAAAACAACCATATCTCGTAATTCGTTGGAAACCATAAGCGATTTAATCTTTTCTTCAAGTTGAAAAACTGTTATTGAACAATAGTTTGCAGTATTCAAAACTGAGCATACTATTTCAATACCTTCTTCCTGATCTCTGGCCTCTGCTGAATTCAATGATCTAGTGTCAGGTAAAATTGATTCTAAAATTTTAGTTTGATATAGGCCTAGGTACTTTCCATAAATTTTAGACAACCGTACCAACGGTCTTCCATTAGTCAACCTTGATAATTGCGAAAGCATTTGTCTGAATTGTCTAAAAAGTTCAGCAGAGCTTTCTAAAACATTTGCAGATGGGTTTTCATCATCGTGGTCAATCTCTCCACCCGATTTTTTGAACATGGCGTCAGGTTTCAAAAACTCGGTGAGTTTTTTATCAAGCTGAGAACCTTGATAATCAATCCAATAATTCAAGTATGGTTCAAAAACGTCAGAAATTGATTTGTCAAAATTGATTATCTTCTTGTCTGTTTGCAATTGTTCAAAAGATTTATAGTATTTAAATTTTTTATTGAGATATTGTTCAAATTCCAATGTTTGAGATAAAGAATCCAACAGCAAGTTGACGTCTACATGATTAGAGTTTATTCTAGTTTCCTTTGCAAGAACTTCTCTCAAGTCGCTTTTAGTCATTGAACAAAAGGCTTCCACAATTTTGAGTTTCATGTGCCATGATTCTGGAAACATTGACAGGTGTTTTGTTTCAAAATCAGTTATGATATTTTGAAAGTAAATAAATCTTCTTTTGAGATTATCAAGAGAGCCAGCCTCTTCAGTACTTTTAAATATTTTGTTGATATCTTTTAAAACTACAGAAATGTACCACTTTTGTAATTTCTCAGTAAAGGCAACACCAATAAGCTCTAATATATGGCATGCGTCCGCCAGTGTTGGATTAGTTATATTATGTTCATATTCTCTTTCGAAATCGTCAAATATATCGCCGACAATCTTATTTTTGATAGCAAGAACTTTTCTATGAAGCATGTTGACATCCTCGATGCTTTTGTAGTCCTGGAAGTAATTGTTCAGCTCTAAAACAACTGAAAACATTTGCATTATCTGAGTATAATCTTTCTTTTGGGTGGTTAACCTTATCTGCCTTTCTAACTCATCAAAAGCAGTGGTATACATTTGCAATCTCTTTAACGTTCTCATAGTCAAGGTCAAATTCTCCTTGCAGATATCAAACTTCTTTATATTTTCAGTCATTGAATCTATTTGCGTTCCCGTTGTATTCGATAAGTGCATTAAATCATTGTATGAAGTCATGACATCTTTCATATGTCTTTGTATCTCCTCAAATTCGTGATTATCATTTCGTATATTATCGTTATACTCCTGTCGCAAGCGCAGAATTTCATCGTCGAGAGATGTTTTGTACTCTGTTGTCAACTGAAAGAGTAATTCCATATCATCCAAAGCAGTTGGGTCTTCTAGCAGCTCACACAAATCATTGAGAGGATCATAGTCAACACTAGAAATCAATTGCACTTTTTTAGTAACCACCGGCGGAGCTGCTGCGTCCAGTATCTGTTCTTTCAGGGAGGTCATGAATACCAAAGGCTGATATTAAATCAAAGTACTCGAATGAAAGCGTTGATTTTTTTTTTTTCATTCCCTGTCAACGTTGGTCTTTAGTTCTTTGTGGAAATAGCATAATGTCGTTGAAGCTGCCTGGAAATCCACGTGGATCTCTGTTCAAACAGGGTTATCAGATGCATAGTAACACAGATGGTGCTATTAACAGAAATATTCAAGCATGTAGAGAAATGTCTGCCTTGATTTCATCAAGTATTGGTCCTTGCGGTAAGAATAAAATCATTGTCAATGATTTAGGCAAAATCTTCATCACCAATGATGCTGCTACTATGATCAAAGAGCTCAATGTTGTTCATCCTGCTGTAAAGGTTTTAGTCATGCATTCCCAGCAACAAGAGGAAGAGATGGGTGACAATACAAATTATGTTTTAGTTTTAGCAGGTGAGTTACTTCATTTGGCTGAAAAATTGGTCGTTTTAGGTCTAACACCAACAGAAATTATCCAAGGTTATAAGATGGCTAACAAATTTGCTCTCAAAGAATTAGAGTCTTTAGTCGTTGACGAAGTTAAACAAGTTAACGATAAAGAAGAATTGATGAAAATTATCATGCCTGTGATTGCATCAAAACAATATGGCCAAGAGGGTGTTATTTCTGATTTGGTTGCTACTGCAGTCCAACAGGTGATTCCTAAGAAGAATCCTAAGGCATTTAATGTTGATTCTGTTCGTGTTGTAAAGATCATGGGTGGTTCTATTGGAAGTTCATTTGTCATCAAAGGTATGGTTTTTCCTAGAGAACCTGAGTCTCAAGTGAAGAGAGTCACTGAAACATCCAAAGTTGCCATTTTCAATTGTCCAGTGGATATTTCAGCATCTGAAACTAAAGGTACCGTTCTTTTACATAATGCCGATGAAATGATGGATTTTTCCAAGGGTGAAGAAGACGAATTACACAAAGTCATTAAAGAAATACATGATTCTGGTGTCAAAGTTATTGTTGCTGGTCAAGGTGTCGGAGAGTTGGCATTACATTTCCTCGACAAATACGAGATTTTAGTCTTAAAAGTTCCTTCCAAATTTGATTTGAGACGTATATGTCGTGTTTGTGGTGCTACTCCACTTGTGAGATTGGGTGCACCTTTACCAGAAGAAATGGGTTCCATTGATATTGTTGAAGCACAAGAGATTGGCTCAGATAGAGTTACTGTCTTTAAACAAAACGACGAAGTCTCGTTAACTTCTACCATAGTTATTCGTGGTGCCACTCAAAATAACATGGACGATATCGAGCGTGCAATTGATGATGGTGTTGCCTCTATCAAGGCTATTTTAAAAGACCCAAAACTTTTACCGGGTGCTGGTTCCACAGAAGCCGAACTAGTCAAAAGAGTTACAAGCTATGGTGAAAAGACTCCAGGTTTATTACAACTAGGAATCAAAAAATTTGCTGAAGCATTCGAGTTCTTGCCAAGGTTGCTTTGTGAAACTTCTGGTTTGGACCCAAGTGAAGTTTTGCCAAGATTATATGCTTCCCATGTTGAAGACTTCAAAGAAAGTTTATATTTTGGAATTGACATTGAATCTGAAGACACTGATGAATGTCTTCTAGATGTCACCGAAGAAGGCATCTACGATTCCTTTATTTCTAAGAAAAATGCTATCAACTTAGCAACAGAAGCTGTCTGCACTGTACTTTCTGTTGACCAAATCATTGTTGCAAAGAGAGCTGGTGGCCCAGTTATGCCAAAACAACCAAAACCTGGTAACTGGGACCAAGCAGACTAAATTTAAATGTATGGTCGATTTATATTTAAATAGTTAAGAATTAAAAAGTGATAAAGATATTTTTTTATGCTTGAATAAATCATTCTATTAGCAGTTAGTTATGACACCAATCAAACAAGATTTGCAACTGAATAATGTTTCTTTTATTAAGATAGCAAAACAGCAAGAAGAAAAGCAATCACCCAAAATATTTTAATGACACTCTTGTTAAACCTAAAAGTTCCTCCTTCATTGCGCTTTCCTCGAGGATATTGATCGGGCAATAAAATGGGTGACTCGTAATTCCTTACCCTTTGAAATGAATTTGTAGTACTAAAAGTACTTGAGCTAGAATCAAGAGTACTCATTTGATAAAGTCAAGTTTAAAGCAAAAGTAAATATATGAAAAGGGCAACTTTGCCAAATCAGCAAGTTTTGTTCAATACCAGCTCTATCAAAAGAAACTGAAAAGTAAAAAATAAACATGACTTTTGCCACAATAACGTGCCGTGCAATAGTTTCAAAGTCATTATCGTGAACGTTAGGACAATAAGAAAATAACATCTAATTAATATCATAAAACCTTTTATTTTGATTAATGAAGTTGTCATTGCTCAAAGATAAAACACTAGGCTCAGAAGATTGTAATCTTGGTGTATACACAGAATTTTCTTTGGCAAAGCTGCTGCCACTGGTAGGTTTATCATCAATGAATGGTGAATTTAGCGTGGTTTTTGAAGAATTTGAAGAGTCTTCATGATTTAACCTACTTATTATCAATGGTTGTAACCCATCTGCAATAATGACTATACCGGTTTTGTCTGCACCCCTTGGTAATATCAAATCTGCGTACTCTTTGGTATCAATAATATAATCCTTCATTTCCTGTCTTGCATGATGCAAATAAATATCCATCACTGCCTCCAGACTTTTAGATTGTTCTGCCTTAGGTAAACACAGTACATCTCTTTTAATCCACCTTCCTAATCGTACATCGGCATCGCAATCAATGAAAACAGATATGCTTGCCATTTTTCTAATTTCTGGATCAAAAAGTGCATAAAGACCAAATAGAATAATCACATCAGCTTTATCTTCATTATATTCTAATTGGTATTTGATAGATCCAAATTCAAAATGATTTGGTGTTTTAGAATTTTTAGATTTATCCTCATAAATGTAATAATCCATCATATTGATAAGCTTGACTTTCAAGCCAGAAAAACGGTGATATAGCTCCTGCTGAAGTAAAATTGAAGCAGTTTTCTTCCCACTAGCATGACACCCTGAAATGACAACTAGTAATGGTGATTCACTCATAACACTAATTTGAAAAAAGATGATAGCATTTTAATGGTGTCAAATTTTTTCATTGCCATATTTTCCACTAAGCATTAATACATTTTTGATATCATAATCTGTTAACATGGAGTTCGATAGAGATGCTGACAAAGAGCTAAAGTTTAAAAATGACAGGTCAATTCCAGTAACACCCTCATTCGAGAAAATGAGGTTGAAAGAGGATCTTTTAAGAGGCATATACGGTTATGGTTTTACAGCACCTTCTGCTATTCAATCCAGAGCTATTACTCAAATCATCTCAGGCAGAGATACCATTGCGCAAGCACAGAGTGGTACAGGTAAAACAGCAACATTTTCTATTGGTATGCTGCAAGTGATTGAAACGGGTAATAAATCAACACAAGCAATTGTGTTATCACCGACTAGAGAATTAGCTACGCAAATTCAAAATGTTATTAAAGCTCTTGGAAACTTTATGAACGTCAGAGTGCACGCTTGCGTGGGAGGAAAAAGTGTTGGGGATGATGTAAAAGCTTTAACTGCTGGTCAACATATCGTGAGTGGGTCTCCAGGACGTGTTCTTGATATGATTAAGAGAAGAACTATAAATGCAAGACATATGAAGATGTTAATTTTAGACGAGGCGGATGAGTTACTTAGTAAAGGATTTCAAGAACAAATATATGATATATATAAGCTTCTACCACCTAGTGTTCAAGTCGTTGTTGTATCTGCAACGCTACCAAAGGATGTCTTATTAATGACTAAAAAATTCATGAACGATCCAGTCAAAATCTTAGTTAAGAGAGACGAAATAACATTAGAAGGTATCAAGCAATACAAAGTTGAGTTAGAAAAGGAGGAGTGGAAGTTTGACACGTTATGTGATCTCTATGATAATTTAACAATCACCCAAGCTGTTATTTTCTGTAACACCAAAAAGAAAGTTGATTGGCTTGCAAATGAACTAAAAAAAGCAAACTTCACCGTGGTATCAATGCATGGTGACATGAAGCAAGACGACAGAGATAAAATCATGAACGATTTCAGACTTGGTAACTCAAGAGTTCTAATTTCAACAGATGTTTGGGCAAGAGGTATTGATGTCCAACAGGTTTCGCTGGTTATCAACTATGATTTGCCTTTGGATAAAGAAAACTATGTCCATAGAATTGGTAGATCAGGAAGATTTGGCCGTAAAGGTGTGGCTATCAATTTTGTTACCAACGAGGACGAAGAAATGTTAAGTGATTTGGAAAATTACTATTCAATCAGAATCGAAGAAATGCCAAGTAATGTTAGTGAAATTATGTAGATGTGAGTATTTCTAATAGTGTATCAGTTCTATCTTTGAATATTTTCATGATTGTTTCAATCGAGTCACTTTCGTTGATATCTATATTGTTCGATGTTCCTAATATGACTATATTCTCAATTGTATCTGTTTCGCCGCTAATATCCTCAAAGTTCCACTCATCTACCTGGACATTATAATTTTGCCATTTATTAGATATGCAGTTTACATTAGTATCATGGTCATTCTTATCGATAATTATAACTCCGTTTTGTTCATTTTCAACCACAAGTTCAGATTGTGAATCAGTAGTAATTATTTGTGGGTTTTTGAAAACTTGGCATTTTGGCTTAAAAAGTTTGAAAGTACTTTCCGACTCCTGCATTGCCAACTGGGATTGGTCGCATAATGTTACTGTATAATGAACACCCATATAGAAAGTTAACAAATAATCATGAAAAAAAAAGATTAATAAATTGATCGCAATTTTCAGACATAAATAGAGAAGGTAATACACGCATTAAATATAAATATGGCTAAAAAGTTTATTATTTCTTCTTGTTAGAAGTGGAGTTCTTTGGAAGTTCTTTAGCATATGGGATAAATTCAGGTTCACCTGGAATATATTTTCTCAAAACTTCAGGAACCTTCAAACCATCTTCAGTTTGATAGTTTTCTAAGATACAACACAAAGCTCTTTCAGTTGCACATAGAGTAGAGTTCAAACAATGGACGTACTTCTTTTCCTTTTGGTTCATAGACTTGATACCACATCTAATTTCCAAGTTTCTGGATTGGTAATCGGTACAGTTAGAACATGAAACCAACTCCTTGAATTCCTTTTGGTAAGGGAACCAAGCTTCCAAATCGTATTTCTTAGCAGCTGCATTGTTTAATTCACCAGAGACAATACCAACAACCCTGTAAGGAAGACCAAGGGACTTGTAGAATTCCTCGGAGGCACCGATCATTCTGTCGAATTCTTGCCATGACTTTTCTGGTTCAGTGATACAAAATTGTTCAATCTTTTCGAAGGCATGAACTCTGAAAATACCCCAAGCATCCTTACCGTGAGAACCAGCTTCTCTTCTGAAACAAGAGGAGTAACCAGCGTATCTGACAGGCAATTGTTCAGCTGGAGATTCGAACCATTCATTAGAGTGGTAAGCAGAGATTGGTTGTTCGGAGGTGGCGATAAGATATTTTTCATCATCACCATCAGTGACCTTGTAAAGCTCTTCGTCGAATTCCGACAATTGAGCAGTTTTAGCCATGACATCCTTGTTCATCATGACTGGAGCTTGCATTGGGGTGTAACCTTTGGAAGCAAGAAAAGATAAACCGTAATTAATCAAAGCTTGGTTAAGGAAAACACCACAGTTTCTCAAAAAGTAACCTCTGTGACCAACAATCTTGACACCTCTTTCTGGATCGTAACCATCCAATCTAAGGAGAATTTCATGGTGAGACAACTTGGCATCAGCGCCGGTGGCTGTTGCGACGTTGGTCAACTTTTCAATATCATAGCCTTCTGGAGTGTAAGTTCTAACTAGTTCGTTGTTGTCTTCGTTATTAGACACAACGACAGACTCGTGGACAATGTTACCAATTTGATTGACTTTGAATCTCAATTGTTTATCAGCTTCAACTTCTGCATCAGTGGCAGCCTTCTTTTCAGCGATGATGGCATCCTTTTCCTTCAAAAGTTCGCTGGCGTCCTCCTTGGCCTTGAACTTGAGACCGATTTCTTTTTGAACTTTATTTTGCTTTTTGTTCAATTCATCGACAACGAATCTCAATTTGGTCCATTCCTTGTATTCGTTGATGATCTCATCAACAAGCTCCACGGAAGCACCTCTCTTGGCCTGAGACTCTCTTATAACTTGTGGGTTACCACCCTTTTCTTCAATAAACTGTAAGATATCTAACATTTTCTTACGTTGAGCAATTTCAATAAGGAATTGTCGTTAGAGAAAGCTGAAAACTTTTTTCCCTTCAATTTTCACAAAGGTCCCATTTGAGACCCAAAGCGCTCAGCACTGAACTTCAAGATTTAAAACATTAATTAGAAATATTACATAAAGACTTTATACACAGAGAATTAAGGACGAATTGGGAACTCAGCAAGATCTCTCTTGTTGACAACCGTAACTGGGGCGTAGTTGAAGAGCAATTGGCCAAAAAAGTAGCCCAAAATCATGGTGATGATCAAATAACCGTTGTAGTACATCCACATCAACATCAAAAGGTATGAAACGGTCCATTCGCAGAGATAGAAACCAGAACGGGCAATGTGTTCCAGCGGAGAAGGGTACACAACGTTAGGGTTCTTGTTTGGCAAAAACCATTTGTGTGAGAGCGCAGCTAGAAGAGGACCAGTGAAGTTGGACCCTGGCTTGGCAACTTCGATAGAGGCTTCTGGCGTATGTTTGTCATCGTTCTCGCTGGATTCGTCATCGTCACAGCAGCAGTTGGAAGCAACGTTGGCCTTGCTGACATCAGCACCCACACTTTGCTGTTGCTTATCGAACTTCACCTGTTTGAAGTCTGCAACATTTCTGTCGAATTCCACAACGAAACGATGGTACCAACAGTAGGCCATCACCCAGAAGAACACACCAATACACGTACCGGCAAACATACCTCTGGAAGTCACGTGCCACGATTTCGCCAAGAAACAAGAGTCAATTGTGTACCAGTTCCACAACATCGAAATCTTACAAGTGTGGGTAGTTGCGGTGGTGGTGGTACTACTACTACCCATGGAACTCATATCCATTTTGTTTTGTAGTTCAATCGGTAAGAACGAGTCCATTTTTATTGTTAATAATCGTTTAGCCTAACGCTTATCAGAGCCACTTTTCACCCAAAGAGATGGACTACCTCTATTATTTATATGTTCCCAAGCTCACAATCTGCTCCCCTAATCTAATAATTTGCTCACTTTGGTGAAAAGTTTTCCAGGATATATTTGCTCGTGCAGATCTGACAACAAGCTAGTATGGCGCCGCCTGCCTATTTAGGCAGGCGGCGCCATACAAAGCAGATTAGAAGACCGATATCTTTAATTGAACATTGTTTAAAAGGAACAGATATTCCATTCGGTTGGTCAGAGTGGGTAAGAATCCTACAAACAGAGAGCTTTTAGGTTTATTCTTAAAGTCATGGATATGGGCACGACCACACAGGCCATGAATATGGCAACAACGACAGCTATGGACATGGGTACAACAATGAGTACCGCAATGGGTACCGCTATGGATATGGCAACTGGTAGCATGGATATGGACACCACTATGGCAATGGACATGGGATCTACTACAATTACTTCTGCAATGAACATGGCGACCTACACATCTGGTATGGTGATGGCCTCCAGTGGCACCTCTATGGGTAGCATGGCAATGGATGGCATGTCAGGCATGGGTTCCACTGCGTCGTCTTCATCAATGGCAAGCATGAGTATGAAGATGACATGCAGCATGTCAATGTTATGGAACTGGACTACTAAGGATGTCTGTTTCATCTCATCGCAATGGAAGACCTCAACAAAGGCCCTATTCGGTGGTACTTGTGTGGGTGTCTTTTTCCTGCTTATCACAATTGTGTGGTGGAGAAGACTGTTGTACGAGTATCAACAGCAAATTGCCACCATCAGAACAGGCGAAGTTGCAACCGTGTACCAGGCTCAAGGCGAAGTTAACCTAAAAACGATTCCAGAATCTTACATCAACACCAATATACCAAAGAATAACTATGCGCTTGACTTATTGATCCCTCTAGCACAAACTTTCAAGCACACATGGCTCACTGGTATCAACGAAAATTTGTGCGTGGTGCAGGGTGACAAGGTTTACATCTATCCAAGCATTTGGGAGCATATTCTCTACACCGTCGGTGACACCATGGAATGGAGTGTTCACCACGTGATCATGCTGCTTTTCATGTACTTTAATGGGTATGTGTTCATTTCTTGTATGCTCGGTGCAGGTTTTGGTTGGCTTTTGTTTAACTACAAGTCTTGTGGTAAGATCGACTTTGGATCTGTGATCAGAAGATGTTGTTTGTAATTTCTAGTTGTATATAATGAATTAATAATTTTTGTCTATAGTTGACCACTAATTGATGCTATTTTAAGAAACTGAGCGTTGGAATTATGTCACTGGCATGGGTAATTCAGTTGTCTTGTTGTGCGAGTGTCAAGAGAACTGTGATAGTACACACCAATAAATCATGGACGAAATGTACACTTTTGGTATACTGCACTATCTGCCCCTTCACGTTTCATCACCGTGGAATATTCGCGTCACACACCCACAGGTAGCGCACAATACACCTACATTAACTATAGTCGATGTTTGATTTGCAGACTGCACCAAGCTTTGGCACGCTCGTCCTACTCTCGTCGTACTAAACCTATATTGCTTTTATTTTTTAACGAATATAAACTAAAATCTGTAATAAATATATGGAAAGAGAATCATGGTTGATAAACAAGCTTACAACATGGATCATAATGTAAAATAGAATAATGGGAATTGGGTAGATGATAATGTCATGTAAATTATTTGGAAGGGTCGTTCCTTTGATAACCGAGATAACCTTGTGCGTGTGATTCCGGTAGTAGAGCCATGTACTTATCGGCAAGCTCTCTGCAGTCTTCGTAACCGTTTGGTCCACTCACCTTCCAGCAGTTTTCCAATGCCTTTCTCACTAACTTTAGATACTCTACCTTGACAAATTGTTCCTTCAAAAGAGATTCCTGTGCATTCTTCAAATCAACTGGGTTTCTGTAGTCAATCTCATCAAACGAAACTTCTGGTGCTGCTTGAAAGGCCATACTGTTATTAGCTTCTATATGATTGGGTCGTCAACAGCAGGGGAGTTCTGAATTTTTTTTCCTCTCATTTTGATTTTCCCCTCAATAATGAGGAAACAAATGAGCAAATTTTGAGGAAACTACTTACGTAATGATCACGTGAGCTTTACATAAGCAAATGATCACGTGAAAATTACATAATCATTGTTTCTCTCCCTCTTCTCCAAGATTTTCAAAATCAGACATTGTTTGAATGTGGAAAAAAAAATAAATAAAAAAGAGGCATGGGGAGACACCGAAGTTTATTCATTGCACACCGAAGTCAATGTCTGACACATCTGGAAGGCCGCTGCTTAGATTGAATGCACAGGCTATTGCATGGGCGCACACGGCGTGTTCATGCAGTGCTTTTATTGCGGCGTTTGTGATAGCATACTATTTGCACTATTACAAAATTGTCAAAAATGAATACTACGGGTACCCAGAAGAGTGGTTTCCAAGTGTGTCCGCCACAATTGGTGACTGGTTCCCAGAGAGATCCGTCTTTCAAATTTTGATAGCACTTACAGCAGGTCCCAGATTCTTGCTCCTATTTTTTTCATACATCAGATTGTACACACCAGACTCCAAGCTTCCGCAATGGGGGGTGCTTTCCGGTTTGGTAAGAACCGTGACATGTGGTGGATGGGTGTACATCACTTCCAACGACGACCACGACTGGCATGACATTTTCATGATCTCATACATTGTTCTCACTATCCCATGGGATTACTCCATTACTCAGCTCTCTCCTCCGAGATCTCGTGTTAGAAAACTTAGAAAATCAATTGCATATGCATTCTTTGGCACGCTGGTCCCACTCATCTATTTGTTCATTGAACACAAGGTCAATCACAAGCCGGGATCCTATTCCTATTACGCCTACTGCGAGTGGGGTCTGATTATCTTTGATATCGCCTTCGATGCTGTCTCCATTCTTGATTTCAAGGATCTGTACATTGAAATCAGTGCATCAAAAGACAGCGACAATGAGTTCTTCTCCTCAAACTTCAATGTGGCTGTCATTTCAGAGAAATTGCAAGCCGAAGAGATCTTTATTGACGAAAAGAAAACTCCGGCTTTCACTCCAAAATCTTATGACTTTAATGAATCTTACTTCCAAATCACTATTAATACCATCAATTCTTTCATCTTTTGGTCTGTTTTTTCTTCCCTTTTCTTGTGCATTTGGTATTTCCCACTTTGGTACATGGGAATCAGTGGCTATGAATTGGTTTGCATCTCCACTTTTGGTTCAATTTTTTTGGTAATCCCGAAAGTTAGAGCATATTTCTATAATAAGCCTCAAGTTGCCAGAATTTTAACCTGTCTATTTGGTGTTGGTTCCTACGTTATCAAAGACCCAATCATTAGATTGTTCTCTATTGGTATTGGTAATATTTTTGCTTTTCTCTCGGTTGCAAACGAGCTGTATCTAGTAGGTTCCACAGGTTCTTCTTCTTACATAAAAAGCTACTCAACCACTTTTCTTTTGGGCTTGACATTATCAACAATCTCAAAGTTTGCCTTTTGGGCTAATAATCCAATTTGGCCAATTATGAACCACAAAACTGGTGGTTACAACAACTTTGGTCTCATTATCGGTTTGCTTAGTGCTTACTATACTGTTATTCCTTCTGCTATTAAACAGAAAGATATTTATCAATCAAGTCCTGGGTCTCAACCAAGTCAGCTTTTAACTATCCTAGGATTTGGTTCATTATTCTTTTCAATCTCTGCCATGTTGACAGATTCCTCTACCATTATTCTTTGGGTTTGGAATGGTTACCCTGTTAATGGTCCGCTTCCAGTACCTCATGGAGCTGTTTCAATCGCCGTTATGTGTGTTGGTATTTATTGCGGTATTTTGAAATGTGAGCTTTATAAAGTTGTCACTGTTTTCGGAGTTCTAGGTGCTGCTATTCTGTATTTCTTCAATGAATGGACTGGTTATATTGGTGGTTTGATGTATATCTTTTGGTTGTGTTTTGTCACTCCAATCTGCTTTGAACAATTATGCTCTTTCAGCAATAACATTCCAAAAATTTTCACGTTATCAATTGTTGTGAGCGTTATTCTTATCTTGATGCATGTCTGGGTAGTTGCTTATGCTTTTGTTCCAGGTGGTCCTTTGTTGAGAGAAAGAACAGATATAGTTTTGGGTTTATCAACTCTATTCATCGCTTTGCTAGTGTTAAAATCAAAAAGAATTACTTTCAAAGAAATGCAAATTCAAAAATCCATTAAGAAGATTGCAAATTACCTGGCTTTGTTCCTTTTTGCATCATCTATCATTGCCTTCAATAGATTTCAGTTCACTCCACCTGAGCCTGTACACCCTGATTCAAGGTTGGTGACAGCAGGTATCTGGACAATACATTTTGGTTTAGATAATGACATGTGGGCAAGTGAGCATAGAATGAGAGATTTGATTAGAGATGCTGAATTAGACATTGTTGGTTTACTTGAATCCGATACTCAAAGAATTATTATGGGTAACAGAGATTTAACTCAAAGACTAGCAGAAGAACTTGGTATGTATGCTGATTTTGGTCCCGGTCCAAACAAACATACATGGGGTGCTGCATTGCTGTCAAAATTCCCAATCATTAGCTCATCACACCATTTGTTACCTTCCCCTGTTGGTGAATTAGCTCCTGCAATTCACGCCACCTTAGATATGTACGGTACTTTGGTCGATGTGGTGGTATTTCACTCGGGACAAGAAGAAGACGAAGAGGATAGACGTTTACAATCTCTGTACCTACAGAAATTGATGGGTTTGAATACTGATAGACCTATGATCTTGCTATCATATTTGGTCACAACCCCACATGAAGGTAATTACAACCACTACTCAAGTGAGATCTCAGGCATGCATGATATTGATCCAACTGATTATGATCGTTGGTGTGAATACATCATGTATAAAAAGTTAAAAAGAACTGGTTATGCTAGAATTTCAAGAGGGTCAATCACTGATACTGAACTTCAAGTTGGTAAATTTGTTGTTCCCTTACCTGACGAGCCTTACGATGAAGAATATTCTCAAGAGAGAATTTCTGAATCTGAGGTTCCTTTAGATATGAGATTCCCGGAAATATTTTATGGTGAGGGTGTGAGAGAACATGCTTTCCATGTTTTTGATGAACCTAGATATTTTGAGTAAATGGCAATGTATCACAATACCTATAAACGGAAATACTACAACTTATTTGTTTGTTTCCTTATTTGTTAATATTTAATTTATCATGAACTTTAACCCTTTTGAGCGTCCTTGAAAGACTGCCGTCTATTTTTACCAAAAACCTTGCAAGAAGAAATAAACTTCATACAAATTTATCAAATTTAGCATATATAGTGCTAGTAACATTCAAGTAATGAACAGATCACAGATCAATAGCAGGAATAACAATTTTTCGAATAATTTCTTGTAGCAAAGCTATTTTTCGGTCGCTAAGTTTGTTTTGGCGATATGTTCATAGAATTGACAACATTGCGTTAACTAATCTATAAACTTGGAAATTAAGAGAAATATTGTTTTACCAAAAATTCAAAACTTATATAGCACGCTAAAAACTTGTGGAGTAAAAAACTGTCCCCTTAATTAACAACCTGACTAGTTCAGTTGTAAGTACTCTATTTTGGATGCTTCAAAGGATACATAATACAATAGTGGCTGGTTGTCCCGCCATATATTACTTTTTACAGAGGAGGAGGTAAATGATCTGGTGACAAAATAGCAGTTTTAAGGCTATGCTGAGCATATATTACATAATCCCAGCCACCCGATAACCAGCCATGCTCATTAATAACATCACGATGTTTATTCAAATCTTGTGTAATCTCAGCTTTTGATGGTTCTTCTTTTCTTCAAAGCTAACTGAAAATATTAAATAAAACAAGTGTTAATACATGGCAACTCAACATCAATCAAAGCCTTCGTATTTAGGAGACCCAATGGATTTCTGCTTTCCTACGCCATCATCTTACTGCTCTTCGACATCCACTAACAGCTGCAATTATGTTGACGCTGGAAGCTCTCCAGAAGTTCATATTGAAAGAGTAGGATCTGTTTTAATCAAGTCTGGTTATTCAAAAGTGCAACCTTTCAGTTTTGAATGTCTTTCCAGTCAATCAAGCAAAACTCAAAATGATGACCATCTAATTCCCGTCATCCTGGAACCTCCATCTATTGCCATTACAGAGAACAGATCCAAATTTTCATTTTCGACTGATTTTAGTGACAACGCTAGTATTTGTTCAGTGAAAGACATTGCAGAAAATAAATTCGCCCAAAATAGAGAAGAAAACGAAGCAGAAGAGGCAGAGAAAGCAGAGAAAGTAGCAACTCACAATGACAATAACTCAGCGACACACAAATCAATACTATCAACGGTGGATGTTATGTCAGGGAAACAAACATTCGAATTTGATCACAATAGCAACAAATCATTGCAATCTTCACAACTTAGCAAACAAGACAATAATGACAAAATTATCTTAGACGAAACCAATTATTCAGTAAATAATGATGTTACTTCATCTATTTATTCTTCTGGGGTGAGCAACAAACCAGAAGCTTTGGCGAATACTGCAAACTCGAGAAAAAGCTCACATTCAGTAACTTCTGCATTATCTAACGCCATGAAGAAAGACTACGAAGCTAGAAAGTTACCAAGAATATCATCCACAAACAGCTATATATCTAGAAATTTAAGTTTCAAAGGAAAGAATAGGGAGAATATCAGTATCGAGCTACCTAGAAGATCGTCAAAAAGAATGTTAATTTACGAAAAATTGGGCGTTGAGCCAAATGGCGAAGCTTTACTTCGATATGTGAAATCACAACAATCTCTAAAGACACCAAAAAGAAAAAGAAAAAGTAAAAACCTAGACAATTTAAGTAAAATGATTCAAGAACTACAAGAACTACAAGAAACAATTGAACATGAGCAAATTCTTGATAGTATGTCAAGTGATAGTGAGGAAAAAAATGACTTTATTTTTGACTCTGCTTCTACAAAAGCATTTTCAACTTTGAGGAATAAAAATACGGTCATTTCGACCTCAGCATCAAGGCCGATTGTTAGTCCTTTGAAAGAGCGTTCTATTTCACAAAGTACCAGAATAATTGAGCAGGAAGCTCCTCCAATGAAATATCAAGTTGTTCCTTTCAATGAGCACAATAGTTTGAGCCGAAGGAGGACGACAAAGCTCAAAAGATCAATGAGTAAGATCAACACCGTTGATGAACCAAAACTAAAAACATTACAGCAATTACCAGAAATAAAAATAGAAGAAGCTTGTGAACTAAAGAGATCACCAGCGATCAGAAGAAAAAACAATTTTATCGAAAACGTTATCAAAGTGATTAAGTTGATCATCAGTGTCCCTAAAAAAACCTATAGAAATATGTCCGTGAAAAGTAAGAAATTGTTTGCATTCAAGAAGCTAAATAAGAGCCAGAAGAAGAAGAACCTCAAAAAGAAAACAATTACAATTAGCTGTCCAACTCAGGTAGATATCAAAGATACCAAGTTTGGGCCTGAAGTTCTTTCAACATTTGGGACGTATGGAGGTGGTAGCACAGCTAAGGTTCCTGTGCAGAAGAGAAACAGTGTTAAGAGTCGTATTACAAGCACTCGTACACAGTCAGATGTTACAGAGTCCGATCTACTGTCATACTGGACTTGCCTGCTGAAAACAAGCGTTAGCACACGAACGGAACTCAAGCTCGATTTGGAGAAGATGAGCAAAATGGAGCACATCGCTTCATTGCGAACCAACACCAGGAGACCAAGTATGAAAAGTCACGAGAACTCGGAAATGCTTATCAACAAGTACCTATTGTCGGATGTCGATGGTGCTACAACTTCGGAAAGCGACTATTGCTCTTTATGCGGTTCCGGGTTCAGTGACGAACGAGAGGAGCTAGCTTGCAGCCAATGCGAAAAGGGCAGCATTTACAATTCGCAGATGTCGCTGGCGACCCTGTCCTCATCCTCCTTTGGAGAGT
This sequence comes from Saturnispora serradocipensis, assembly GCA_030570415.1. Classification (NCBI taxonomy): domain Eukaryota; kingdom Fungi; phylum Ascomycota; class Pichiomycetes; order Pichiales; family Pichiaceae; genus Saturnispora; species Saturnispora serradocipensis. The sequence goes on along the minus strand of JAJLVS010000014.1, from coordinate 63,918 downwards.
CTACATATCGATCCGGGTCTTCTTCCATATCATCGATGGAGGAGATCTACGATGATTATAGTATGATAAGTGATGCCGAGGACGGGCATAGTGTCACAGGCTCCATTTCGCCGCTTCCGGAATGTAGCAGTGCTGCGTCCGATTCTGGTCAGCTACCAAATGCTGCTTCAAGCATACACAGAAACAACATTCGCCCTTCCATGAGGTTCACAAACCTACAGCACATTTTGAAGAACAACGGTTCCGTGAAGCAAAGAAGTGCGAGGGTGGAACAAGATGTGGGTGCGGCCGAATCCTGGAGGCCGAGACTCTATGGCCCGAGGCCAATGCCAGACAGACTTAATGACATGATAGCTGAAGAATAATACCAATCACCTAGCTGCACTTACTGTATACTTTGTTTACTATTACTAATCATCTACGCTTCACAGTTAACGTTTAAACTTTCTTTTCTAAAATCCGACACCCCCTATAAAAACGTCCCTATCAAGGGTTTTGTGCTGAGCGCCTCCCACACTGCGGCAGAAACGTGTCATTAGGAAATAAGGAGGTAAGCAACGAGAGCTAAGCCATCGAATAGTGCCAGGAAACAGACCGGAGTTGAACAACATGGCTCAGAAAAATATACGCTCCATATCCCGTATACCGGTGGTAAAACCCGATAGCTTTAGTGCATCTTGATGCTAACACCCAAGAAATTAAACCCGAATGGCGATTAAAGCCGTTTGCTATATAACAGGAAACGCTTCCCTTCATAAAATTTTATACGCACAGATACATAGAAAGCACATATATATATCCAGGTGGAACCCGTCTCGGTTATCACACTAAAAGTAAGGATTCATCAAGTAAATGTCATTTGGTATTCTTACAAAGCTTAAAAAGAAGTCGCTTGACTTGGAGATCGATCCTTGTCCTGCTGGTGCCCTTGTAAGGAGTCTCTCATCGTCTGCAAGACAAAAGTCACCTCCGTTGAACCATCGAGGCGGTATTTGCGATTGGGAGAAGAAAAAAGACGACTACAACACTATCACCAAGGCATACCACTTCGACTCGGGGCTCTCAGGATGCCCGGAGGGGTCGACTTCGCCTGTGTTGGCACACATACCGGAAATCCCACCACCCACGGTGCGCAAAGCTAGTAGCGAGGCTTCGTCTCAGCACGAAATGAAGAGAAATAAGTCGTTGATGTCAAGCATCCAGCCACACAAAGGAAAACTTCTTCCCCTGTTCAAACGCAAGAGTAGCTCCAACAACAGCTCGCACGGATCCGAGAAAGATCTCAAATCATTGAACTCAGCCGAAAGCCTAGGAAGGTCTCTATCAACCGGAGCCACGAAAATTTCTTACTTGCCAGATCCCGTCAAGTACGATGACACCCCCCAATCCTCTAACAGCTCAACATATTCAGGTAGCTCCGCGTTCACCGAACACGATCCTCTGTACACTATTGTTGTTGCTGATGAGTTTGATTTATGACTTTTAACGCTTTCTTCAACTACAATTAATTACCACCTGTACTATACAAATTGCACCATCTACCGTCTTGCAATGCATTCCGAAATATCCAATGCAAACATGAATTTCTTTTTCTAACGACCTTTTATAACCACTGCATTCATATAACTATTTAATATAATAAATGTCTAACGATCGTTCACCTTTCCCTTAACTTTATAGGCAACAGACGCAACATCTGGCTGAAGATTCTAATCCCAACCAACCATTAGCTATCCTATTATGGAGCTAGAATTTCTAGTGACAGCTTCACGTGTTACTCAAAGCTCGGCGCCAATATCAATTCGATAATTTCTTCACAAGTATATTTACTGTCAAAATGTAGTATGTGAGCATAACTACAGAAGCCAAGCAAAAAGTGAACAAAGAGTTTCAACAGTATCACAGGGCATAACCAGCCAAAAAATAAACTGTATGTTTTATGGTGCCAGCTAATGAAACAGAAAATAATGGGTTACGGATCAGCTCTACCGCTTTACATTAGCTATTAAACGAACTTTTTCTGATAAATGATGCAGCTAAAATTCTATATACGGGTAGTCTTAGATCTGTTGTCTAATAATTGACCTCTATAAAAATTACTAACAAAAAGTATAGTTTTGAATAGCTGTTACGTAAGTACAACAAGTTTATGCGAACTGACTGCGTCGGGTGTCTGCAACACAAAAAAATGAACACAATAACTCCATTTTATAGAACCTATGATTGCTTATTCGGTCTCGATTCACTTTTAACAGTTAAAAAAACATAACTTTCATTAATGGCTCAACCTTAAGTACTGGAGGAAGCCTTTTGTAATTCAAGCATTAATTTAGAACAAAAACAATTTAGATAAAATAGTCTACATATCAATGTAAGATGTTTTGATAGTAAAATGTAATCGATGTCATATTAAAAGAAAATTAGAAAATGTAGTACGTAGTTGATGCATTATTGTTATTAAAGTAAATCACTTAGGCGAACTCTTCGTCAATTAAATCCTCCACTGTTGGAGATCTGACTTTCCTCACGGGATGTGAAACAGTGGCCTCGAAGTCACTATCATCAGCAGAGGGAATGCTTTCATTGTCTGTAGAATGTGTTTCTTCATCTTCAAATCCAAGTTCGTTTGGTGCAAAAGTGGTTCTCCTCTTCGTTGTTTCGTAATTCACTGAAGATACGCCCAACTTGCGCTTCGATTGTGTTTGAGTCTTGACCTCTTTGACCTCGGACTCAACACTGGTATTATTGTTGTTATGTCTGAGTCTTCCTTCGTCAGTGTCAAAATTGGTATGATAAACGAAGGCTGTTGATTTTGGATTTCTTCTTTGCTCTCTTTTACCTCTGGTGTTTGCCTTTTTGGTTTTTGCAGAGTGCTTTTTTGGTCTTGCCCCTGTGTATGCTTCTTGGATGGACTGAATACCTTGCTCCACATTTAAGTTCGAGTCCCTGGCCTGTTTCGCAGAATGAGATAAGGAAACGTGAGGAGTCGTTGAAATTTCCTTATTCGCTAAACAGCGACTGCTCAAGTTCGATGGTCTAGAGTTTAAAAGAAGTTCTGTGGAAGGACGAATAACGTACTTGATAACAGGAGGGGTGCTTTGTTTCTCCTTCTTTGGAATAGTGGCCTTCAACTGATAACCTTCGTTTAAAACTTGGTAAGTAATGTCGTTTTCTAAATCTGAATTCGAAGGTAAGTTGAATGTTTTGTAGTAATTGTCCATGAGCGATCTTACAATTAACTGATCATCCATTTGTTTCAGCTCATAATTGTTAGTAAATTTGTTTATATATTGGTAATTTTGATGATCGACTCGCTTATTAAGCACGATATAGTAATTCTTCTCATCCTGAAACTTTTCCACGGTTGGTTCGTTTAACTTCGCAATGACCTTACGTTCATATTCTTGCTGTAAGTAAGCACGCTGGCGTTCTCTTTGAAGCTCTCTTTGGCGCTGTATTTGAAGTTGCTCAACATAGTCATCAATTGAGCATGTCATTGGCATGGAGACCATGGAAGGAGTCTGTGCAAAGTAGGATTGTGGTTGAGAAATAAACAGCATATTGGTTGTTGTGTTGATAAATATTGATTCTAAACAGATTGACAATCTTTCCTTGATATGACCAAACCAACCATCTTATATAATTTGCAAATTGATTTGTAATCCAGTTCTCTTCAACTATCAAGAACTTTCCAGAAGAAAGGTGATTTTTTCTAGAACTTTCGTTTCTGATTACGTAATTTAAAGATTTCGACGATAAACTTAGAATATTATACTATAAACAGGACCTTGATGAGTCTAAGAGTAGAGGAATGCAGCGTTAGAGTAGAGCTCTAACATTGGGTTTTCGCCAGATTTAGTAACGGTTTTTTTGGTGTCTGCCCATATTTCAAGAAATTCTTTGTGTGTACAGGTCTGGCTTGGCCTTTTAGTGATTTGCTGATACAAATCGTTCATGACTGGGAAGTTGGTGGGAAACATGATATCAAAATATCCCTGTTCAACCATGTAGCTGTCGACGTTAATCATGTTATCCTTGTACATGGTTTGCACAGTTGGTGAATTGTAGCCAGGAATCGTCTTATCAAAATATGCAAAATCAGAGGCAATAAGATGATGGTGAGGAAAATAATCGTGAAGAACAGTGAAGAACTTGAGCAAACGTGTAGGAATGTATTCAGGGTCACTTAAATTGTTCCTAAGCGGATTAAAGATTGCTTTAGTTTTTTTTATCAAATACGGTTCGTTCAATGGATGTCCTTTCAAGCTTGAAAGTGGTATCGAGCAATCTTTCCTCAAGTCCAAAAACCTTTGCGCCCAATGGTCAAGCTTAGGTGAGTAGTATTCCTGAAAGTCATTGTGCTCATCAATTACAACATAACCCTGAAAGGCTTGTTTTGAATCGTAGTCATAACGAATAACATCATGAGAAAAATTATCCCACACTTCTAAAGCAATAAAAAAACATGGCTCATTGACCTTGGTGTTCCAATTCAACACAGATTCGTTAATAATTTCAACTTTGCCAGCATGCTTTCTAACTCTATTATTTTGTTTGTTGAATAACTTTGAAGATATTTCTATGATTCTGTATTTGGTTTTTGAATAAATCTCAGGCTCTTTTTCTTTTAGGTAGTCTAATATGTTAATCATTAAAGTACCATTACCAGCACCTGCTTCGTAAATAATCAACTCATTTTCCTTTGAATAACTTGACTTATAAGTCGACAGTATGTATTTGATCAGTGCTTCACCATAAAACGGTTGAAAGAGTTCTGTTGGAGTATGCCATAACTGCAGTGAAGGTTTTTTAATTTGGTATTCTCCTTCTTGATCATCCTTGCTTTCACTTTTCTTCGCTGCTTTATCAACACCTTTTGCAACTGGTTCGTTTTTGCGAGGTAAGCCAGGAACAGAGGTGTGCTCCTTATCATACTTGTCATAAGCTTCTAGCCACTTTTCCATAAATTCATCTTTACCTTGCAGTTGATTATAGTCAAATGGCTTATCGGGTTGAAAGATGAGTGCTTCTTTTGCAAAATAACCATAATTCACATTATAAAGTGAGTCATCAATAAAATCCGAAGACAACATTTTGACAGTATTGGCTCTTTCCATTTTCTTATTGAGTTTTATAGGTGTGGTCAATGGATATCGATCAAACTTTTCTTGATTCAAGTCCATATCCATAGATTCGACACCACCCTGCTCAAAGAGAACTTTGATAACATTACTATGCTCTTTATGTGGCTGTCTCTTTTCATTCTCGTTGGGTAACCTGTACTGTAGCATCTCCGGAAATACTGAGTAGTCATGAATAAAGGTGCTATTCATTTTTGTACTAGATTTCTTTAGCTTTTCAAGGCCTTTGGCCTTCGGTGCTTTTTTATCTTTAGCAGTAAGGATGATTGAGGTACCTTTCCCAGGCTTGACAATTGATTTCCTGGTGATATTCCTCCAGAAGGTTTTCGATTTTAGCATATTTACTTCAACTTGGAGAATATTAATTGCGTTTGAAGCAACTTGAAAAAGTTTTCAAATAAGAAAGTATCAATTTCTCTAATTTTAACCTAGTATCAGTCAAACATGGGTGTTCCAGCATTCTTCAGATGGCTTACTAAGAAGTACAAGAGAACTATCTCACCATGTATTGAAGTTGAGGGTGAAATTGTTGATGGGATCGAGCAACCCATCAACTATGCTGATCCTAACCCCAACGGTGAATTGGACAACCTTTATCTAGATATGAATGCAATTGTGCATCCTTGTTCTCATCCTGAGGGCAGACCTGCGCCAGAAACAGAAGAAGAGATGATGCTGGAAGTTTTCAGATATACAAATAAGGTTTTGAACATTGCTAGACCCAGAAAGTTGCTCATGATTGCTGTTGATGGTGTTGCTCCAAGAGCAAAGATGAATCAGCAACGTTCCAGACGTTTTAGAGCCGCTAAGGATGCTCAACTTCAACAAGAAGAAAAAGAAAGACAAATGGCACAAATGGAAGCAATTGGTAAACATATTGACGAAGCAGTGAAAGGGAAGAAGGCATGGGATTCTAATTCCATTACTCCCGGTACCCCGTTCATGGACATTCTTGCTGAAGCACTTAGATATTGGGTAGCATACAAAATTTCTACAGATCCTGGATGGGCTAAATTACAAGTTATTATTAGTGATGCAACTGTTCCAGGTGAAGGTGAACACAAAATCATGAACTTCATTAGATCGCAGAGAACCGACCCAGAATATGATCCAAATGTCACGCATTGTATTCATGGTTTAGATGCAGATTTGATTTTCTTATCCTTGGCTACTCATGAACCTCATTTCAGAGTTCTAAGAGAGGACGTTTTCAACGAAGACATTAAGAAGGCTACCCCTGATCAGTTACTGAGAATGTCCCCAGAAGAACAGAATAAATATAAAAATCAAAAGCAGCCTTTTATTTGGTTGCATATTAATATTCTTCGTGAATATTTAGAACATGAACTAATGATTCCACGTTGTCCTTTCCACTATGATTTTGAGAGAGCAATTGACGATTGGGTATTCATGTGTTTCTTTGCTGGTAATGATTTTTTGCCTCACTTGCCATCGCTAGACGTTAGAGATAATTCCATCAAAATTTTGTCAGCTGCATGGAAAAAAGTCTTACCTAGGCTTGGAGGATTCATTACTCGTGATGGTCAAATGAATATGAAACACGTTGAAGAATTATTGAGAGAGGTTGGAAAGAAAGAACCGGAAATGATTAGAGAGAAACAAATTCAAGCTATAAAGCAAGAGGAAAGAAATGCTCGCAGGAATGGAACACTTCCACCAAGAAAGATCCAATCAAAAGGAATTGAACTTGCCAGAAAGGGAGCCCATGCGACACCAACTTTAAATATGTCTCTAACTAGTTTAAAATCTGGTGATTTGACAGGTATGACAAATAGTGAAATTATAAAAAATTTGACAGCTCTTTCAAAAGCCAATAATGCTAACGTTGAATTAGGAGAAGTATTACAAGCGAAAAAGATTGAAACAAGTGAAGAATTCTCAGCACAGCCTTCAGAACAACCTTCAGAAATACCGGTAAACGAATCTGAAATTCCAATAGACGTTGGAGAGGAGGACTCTAGAAAAAGAAAAGCAGATGATGCATTTGAAGAGGAGGAAGAAGAATTAAAGCATCTATCAAAATCAGAGATGTGGGCACCTGGGTATCACAAGAGATATTATGCCACAAAGCTACATGCAATGACTCCAGAAGAACAAGAGACAGTTTCCAAGAAGATGGTTGCTTGTTACATTGAAGGAATTAGTTGGGTCTTATTATACTATTATCAAGGATGTCCTTCATGGAATTGGTATTATCCATACCATTATGCACCATTTGCGCAAGACTTTGTCAATTTGAGTGAAATTGATGTGAAATTTAACAAAGGTACACCATTCCAGCCATACGAGCAACTAATGAGTGTGTTACCTGCTGCCTCTAGCCATAACTTGCCTGCAGTTTTCAAACCATTAATGGCTCATCCAACTTCAGAAATTATTGATTTCTATCCTGAAGACTTTAAGATTGATATGAACGGTGAAAATCAGTCATGGAGAGGTATTGCCTTACTTCCGTTCATTGACGAAGACCGTCTTTTGCGCGCGGTGAAATCAAAGTATGAATTGTTGACAGATGAGGAAATAGATAGAAATACTCATAAATCGGAGGTCTTATTTGTCGGGAAACGTCACCCGTTGTTTAAGAAGTTTACAGAGCTTTATGATGACAAGAAAAATAAAACCAAGGTAAAGTTTAATTATGCAAAGGGTCATTTAGCTGGTTCGGCCACTAGCTATGCAAAATACAAACCAAGCAAGGAATATAAATACCCTCTTGGTGAGAAGAATGAAGATTATGAGGATCTGCACACAGATAACTTTGTTATGGTTCAATACCAGATGCCAGAGAAACTTCCTGGAAAGTCAATGATCTTAACTGGTTACCGTAGTCATCTGAGATTGCTAACTGCAGAAGACATTGCCAAGTCAGCAGATACCCGGGAATATGGGTACAGACGTAATCAGAAATTGGATGTTTTTGATCCAAATATCGACTACGCAAAACATACTGGACCAGGTAAGGGAATTAAGTCGATTACCCCAAGAATGGGGTGCTATGAATTCTTTCTACAAGCTTTCCAAAGTGAAGTGAACGACCGTGCACAGCAGGCGCAGATGACTCTTGGATATCAGCAAATGCAGCACATGTACCATCAAACTCCCGCAAGTAGTGAATACATGCCGCAAAATGGAGGATATAACGCTCAAAATGGAGGATATGCTCAAAATGGGGGCTATAATGGATCAAATGGTGGCTATAGAGGCCGTGGTGGCTATAGAGGCCGTGGTGGAGGCTACAGAGGCCGTGGCAATAGAGGTGGATACCAATCTCACAACGATTATAGGTATTAAAATTGTTTTTTAGAAGTAATTATAAACTAAAACTGATATTTAATTTTTGAATTGTATTGTTAAAACGACTCTGGCTATCTAGTTGTCACGGGTTTTTAGTGAAATAGTAAAAAGGTTTGCAAAGTATTCATGAGCATGTTGTGGACCAATATGGCATTTTGTTTATAGTGCAGAAGAAAAAAAAAGCGACGCGTTTTGTTTTGCACTTCTTCCATTCACGATTTCTTTAGTGCAAAACAATGTCTGGTACCTCTGAAAAGCAAAACGATGTCAATGTCGCCGCGGCAGCTGCTGCCGGTGCCAGCTTGACACCACCACCTTCCTATATTGGTAGATTGGTCAACTCTGGTCCAGTTTCTATCCTCTGTTATTGTGCCTCATCTATTTTGATGACAACAACAAACAAATACGTTGTTTCTGGTTACAACTTCAACCTTAACTTTTTCCTTTTGGCTGTTCAATCTATTGTGTGTCTTTTGGTCATTGCGACTTTGAAGCTTTTTGGTGTTATCACTTACAGAGAATTCAATACCCAAGAAGCCAAGAAATGGTCCCCAATCGCCTTTTTATTGGTTCTTATGATCTACACCTCCTCTAAGGCTTTGCAATTCTTGACTATTCCTGTTTACACTATTTTCAAGAACTTGACTATCATCTTGATTGCTTATGGTGAAGTTTTGTGGTTTGGAGGTGAAGTCACCACCATGGCTCTTGGTTCCTTTATTTTGATGGTTTTGTCTTCAGTTGTTGCTACGTACGGTGATAAGACACCTTCTGGTGAATTTGCTTTGAACATTGGTTACTTCTGGATGGGTTTGAACTGTTTCTCATCTGCTTCCTTTGTCTTATTCATGAGAAAGAGAATTAAATTGACTAACTTCAAGGATTTTGATACCATGTATTACAATAACTTGTTATCAATTCCAATTCTCTTGGTTGCTTCTTTGCTTATGGAAGACTGGTCTGCTGCCAACTTGGCCTTGAACTTCCCAGAAGAATCAAAGTTTCAAATTTGGGTCGGTATGATAATTTCTGGTGCTACATCCGTTGGTATTTCTTATTGTTCTGGTTGGTGTATTAGAGTTACATCTTCAACTACTTACTCAATGGTTGGTGCTTTGAATAAATTGCCAATTGCTTTATCTGGTTTGATTTTCTTTGATGCTCCAATCAACTTCTTTTCAATCTCATCTATTTTTGTTGGTTTCGCTGCTGGTTTAGTTTACGCCATTGCTAAGATCAAGCAAAAGGAAGCCGATGCCGCCAAAGCTGCTTTGCCAAAGTGATTGATTTATTAATAGTACATTAGATATTCAAAATTTTACAATTTTAACATTTGACTTTCTATGAAAATAGACAGAATGTTGAACTATATAATATAAAACAAAAAATAAATTAGATACTGATTAGACATTAAATTTACATATTAATTATTGAACTAGGTAAAACCAGCTACAGCAGGCTAACTTGTAAGAGGTATAAAGAGAAAAAAGGTAAAGAAAACTATACAACATTAACTCAAGTTGTCAATTCCTGATAGCTAACACCGTAACGTCTCATGTAATAAAATTGTGTGTAAGCATTCAAGTAAATGAATAAATGAACAGGTATCTTAAATACACGGTACGCCTAGAGCAATTGAATCAACTTTAAATGAAAGATTAATGAAGCACTCACTTTATAGAAATTCTAGTCACACCAAAAACCAACGTCGCTGCAACATCGATACTTACGATCTCACAACCAGAAAGTTTAAGCGGTGATGGTGACATCAACATCGACACCTGGTTCAATGGTCAATTGAGTGATGGTCTTGACCAAAGCAGCTGGAGCTTGCAAGTCAATGTATCTCTTGTGGATCTTCATTTCGTAGTGATCCCAGGTCTTAGAACCTTCACCATTTGGAGTCTTTCTGGTGGCAATAGACAAAGTCTTGGTTGGCATTCTAACAGGACCCTTCTTGACAACGTTTTCTCTGTTGGCTCTGGCAATGATAGAGTTAGAGACCTTTTCCAATCTCTTGACTTGAGTGGAAGTCAAGGTGATTCTGATCTTGTGGACTTCTGGAGCGGATTCAACTCCTTTCTTTTCTTCGACAGCAGACATTCTTACGTTAATGAGACGTTCAACGTTAAAGAACACTTTAAAAACACCATAGAGATTGAAAAATTTCACTACGAAAAAATTCACTGTTACCAGAAGGGAGCCAAAAAAATTTGTGCGTCTCTTTAGAGCCAATCAAATAGCTCTTGAGGGTTCCTAAACCCTAATGTAAAACACGTGATTAAGAATGATTACGTAATACTATATTCTTGCATTTGTTAAATTTTTCATATAGAGAAAACTACATAATGATATAATATTGATTTACAGCTATATTCATGTCAAACGAAATCCAGTTACTGTTTCCAGGTGACTCTGTTACAGTTAAAGGTACAGAGGTGACGATTGGTCCTAATTTGAAGTTGGCATCGAGCTCAGAAAACTCTGCTACACTTGAATCAACGTCAGCAGGCTTACTACTTTCAAAGCAGCAGCGTAATTCAGGTCCTTTATATTATGTGGACTCTCCATTTGGAAGATACATACCACAGGCTGGTGACTTTGTGTTAGGTACGGTTGTGGGCCAGTTAGGTGAGTTTTATAAAGTTTCCTTAAACGAGTTCTCTTCGCCTACCATTTTGAACATGTTTGCATTCCCTAATGCTAGTAAAAAGAACAGACCAAAGTTAGAGTCTCATGACTTGGTGTATGCCAGAGTGGAATCTACGAATAATGCGGTGGACCCTGAATTGTCGTGTGTCGATCCTATCACAGGGAAAGACGGTGGATTTGGGGTGTTGAAAGGCGGTTACTGTCTTAGCGTTTCCAACGCGTATGCAAGGTACTTGCTATACACCCCCAATGCACCAGTATTGTCCAAATTAGTAAAAAAAATGTTCTTCGAAATGGCAGTGGGTGTCAATGGTAAAGTTTGGATTAAATGTGAAGATGAAAAATCAACACTATTATGTGCAACAGTGATTAGTCAAAGCCAAACATGGGCGCCAAATGAAATTGATAGCAATGTTGATAAAATCGTGGCTACTTTCAAGAAACTACAGTAAACTACTAAACGTTTATATCTATATAAATGAGTATCTTTTCTAAGCTTTTTATTCACTATAATCCTCTAATGTTATATTTTGATAATTTTTTCTTCAGTTTAGCGTTGAGTAGTGGTAGTCCATAATTACCATTGACAACATCAGATTGGTTCTTATTCACGATACTCAGAAAACCAATAGCTCCTGTAGTTTGTGATCTGTACTTCTTCTGTGTTTTATTTGCAAGTGTAGGAATGTGTGCGTCTTTCTCATTGTGCACACTACTCTTGAATCCAATATGAATTCCTGTTTTCTCATCGGTATTAATAGAACTGATATTGTAATTGCTCATAGATCTGTAAAGCTCAATGTCACTATCCTTAATTGTTGGTTCTAAAAGGTGTTCATAAAGTTGACCTAAATTTTCTGCTTCGCCTTCTGAATGAAGCGATTCTATAGCGTCATCGTTATCATCGTCTGAGCTTTGCTCCTTAACACTATAAAATTTCTCTCTAAAAGGTGTAGATTCACAAATGGCATTCAATGACCTTTTAGATTCATTCATTTTTTCAAACTGTTCTTTTCTTCTCAACTTCCATTGATTCCTGATTTCAACTAACCCATTAACTGGAACAGTAGCGCTTTGTGCCCGTCTAATGGGAATTTCGTGGCTCTCTTTGAATATAACAGTGTTGAAATCCACTGTCACGTTATCATCGACGTTATGGGATTTGTTTTTTTGTGAAACCTGTAAAGTGTCAGATAGGCCATTAACTTTCACATCCAATGCTTTTTCGTAAATCTTAACATCGCCTCTGCTGACCACAGGCAAGTTTGCAGTGTATTCTTGACTTAGTGACGTATATAAATTGGAAAGTTCTTTTTTCTTTTCTTTAAAATCATCGGCATCAGTTTCAAAATGCTCCTTGATTTCTACAATCTCATCTTGTGATACATCCTGACTGAGGATTTTGTAATGATTTCTAACTTCCTTTTGAATTTTACTCAGTTTCTCCTGGTCAATTATGGGCAGAGTTTGATCTATTGGATTGACGACTCTCACTCTATTTGCATTTGTGACATCATCAAAACAACTTGTTAAATTCTTTTGAACGTCCAGCTGCAAAACTGCCACTGCAATAACCTCGTCTTCCCACTGATTAATATAATTTTTTGTGTGCAGCTCATCACCAGAATGTATTATTTCTTTGATACCATCTAATAAATCATCACTTGACGTTGTCATCGATTTATCATAAGAGTATTGTAGATTAGTCATTAACTGTAATTCTCTATGGGGTTTCCTTGATTTGAAGGGTGAGAACCATTCTTCCTTTTCTACATTTTCCATAATATAGTTACATGAGTCAGGCTGATTAAGTGTCGATAACATTCCAAATACTGATGATGATCGGCGAGACAAATTGGCTTCAGATTTACCGAGGTGATAAGTACTACAATCATCAATGTCACATTTCCGTTTTTCGTTGAACATATTGAAAAGAGTGAATCCTTTGCTTTCGTTACTCATCCTGTAATTGTTATTAGATCCCATTTTATTAACAACACCACCCACAACAGAATTGTTAAGTATTTTACTACTGTTATTGTTATAATTGGAGGTTGAATTCATTGTAAATTCAAACAGATCAGTGAATTGAGCCAGCTCCTTTACTGAATATTTCATGATCCAATAATTTTCGATAAAACCAGGATATGGATCTACTTTTTCTATTACAAGTTTGGAATCTTGCAAATACCTCCAAAACTTACTTGGTCTTAAATAATTCCATTTTTCCATGAGCAGTTTTTTTTGGTCTTGGATATTAGCCACGGTAAACCATTGCGTATATGATGGTGTATAGTTAATTGGTTTTTTGAACCCAGAGTTATGCAGATAATAATCAGAATTCAGTTCCCATAACTGAGGCTTACCTTTTTCAGGTTTGTAGTTACCTAAAAATAAGTTCATTGCTTCTTGCTTTTGAGCATCGACCATTGAATTCGAATAAAATCTTTTGACGGATTCAATCATATCTCTGGAATGAGACGTCCACTGATTAATTTTTCTATAAGTTTGTAAGGTGTTTACCAAATGCGATCCACCATATTGCAATGCAATTGTGTCACCATGGTCATGAAACATCTCTGTAAGGATGTTAGTGACATCTGAATCGTATTCCAAATATTTGTTATCAATAATTCCCAATGCATGTAATTGATGGCCCAATGCACGCTTACCAATGACAAATTGTGCTGTATTTGTTCTGTCCAAACAATCAACACAGTTGGTCCTACATATGCCCTGCTGCAAGCGGGTATCAGCTATTGTCTGACCGTTATGAAAAATACCAGTTTCATTTACAGTAGATTCGGAATACTTCTCAAGCCATTCAATGACATCTTGACCCCTTGCCTTTGAAGCTCTAGACATATCCCATGATCTGTAATCCAGCTTACTATGCTCAGGCAAGAATTGATTTAAATAAACAATGCAATCATTAAAAGCTTCGAAAAGCTTAGTTTCCCTTGGGGTCTTTTCTCTTTGTTTAATTAAATTCAATAATTGAATAGGTGCACCATACCTCTCAAACATGTTATCAAAATGAAGTGCGGCCTCTGGATAGTATGGATTCATCATATCAAATTCAATTGGAGGTTTAATTCTAAGATTTGGGGCAGTAGTTTGTGACCAAGATAACGGGATGGAACCTCTGTGTTGAACAAATGATGTATATCGTGGATTGTTATAAAAGCCGCCTGCAGGATCATGAAAGGGAGAGGTTAACATGTCAGCAACAATTTGTTCCGTTTCCACTTCATTTGCAACATCTCCATGTTCATTCACACCTCGTTTAAAAAATCGAGCACCTGCAAAATGATGTGACCTTCTGGCTATTAAAGTGACATAAACTTGTGTCTGGAAGATTGAGATTTGCACCTGATCTACAAAACCATGAATGATCGGTTGAAACCAGTCATAAATTCTATCAAACGACTTTAGTATTGGAAGCAGCAAAGCATTATTCCAAACAAATCGGTCATTATAGTTGAATGTTTTGGTAAGATCCCTGTTACCATTCAATCCATTTGCCTGTTCCTTATTTCTTAAAATATTGTACTGTAGAGTATTCGTGATATCGTAGCTGTCACTATAATAAAATGTTTTATTCAAGTCGATATTCATAAAAGTTTGAACATATCTTGCTTCATCTGAATTTCTATCTGGAGTTTTGTAGTTGTGAGTGACAGGAATCATTTCTGTTTCATCAATATGGTATATTTCATGGCTTCCCAGAACCGCAACAGTCCTTTTCTTAGTCACGACAACTAAATAGTACCATTTAGTAAATTTGGTAAACCCCAACAACCCAACACCCGTTAGTTTTTTTGTCAATCCGCCTTCACTAGATTCTTCTAAGCCATTTAAAACATCCATGATCTCGTTCCTCTTGAAATAGACGTTATCTTCCATTATAACAAGACTATCAAGTGAGGCATCCATATCAATTTCTAAGATCCTAAACACAGTCTCCCGTGAGTTACTACCAACTATATACATTCGATGGTTTGTAACATATATGGTGTATTTATTTAGCACGATCTTTCTTGATTTAGCAGTAACATGAGGTTCCTCAAAGCTCTGCTGTTGATCTGGTGTTTCTTCATCATGTCTAGTTGTTTCTTCTTGCACAATGATCTTATCGACAGCATTGCTTTTGGCTTGTGTAAATGGATCCTCTGGCATCTTGCAGATTCACGTTCAGATCCCTGATAAGTCTGCTAACGTAAGCAAGCATTGGTGATATCATTACTGAAAAAAAAAATATTGTAGATCTCATTCAAACTTTTCAGTGAAATAAAGTGGAATCTGTCATGGTGGACTTATTTGAGAAGGTTACTGTGAAACAAACCCAAAAAAAGACACAAGGGAATAAGCACAAGAAGAGTGCTAAAAAAGAAACACATGATCTTTTTGTTCAAGGAACAAACGATTCTTCGATTGTCTCCAAGAGATCTGTTGAATCACTCTACTCATTAGCAGTGGACAACTGCAACACCCATTATTTCAACCACTTTGTGAAAAAGGCCCCTAGAAGAACTCCTGTCATAAACAGGGGTTACTGGATTCGAATGAGATCAATTCGTAAGGCAGTTGAGAAGATCATTGGTCTCCAGCCTGACGGTCAGAGAATCAATATTGTTAATTTGGGTTGTGGATATGATCCGCTGCCGTTTCAGCTGCTAGACGATAAGCTTATCAACAAAAAGTTCTTGTTTTGTATCGATATCGACTTCCCTGAACTCGCTGGCTACAAGGCTCAAATGATCAATATGTCTCCTGAGCTTTTGGCCATAACGGGTAACCCATTGGAAAAGCCATCAGCACCAGGTATAACATTTCAAACAGACAACTATGCTCTTGTAGGATGCGATTTGAGTGACCGAGAACTGTACATATCTCAAATGAATGCCTTGAAAGCCAACGACGTTAACACTACTAATATTTTTATTGCAGAAGTTTCTCTAGCATATATGACTCCAGAAGCTGCTAATCCGATAATTCAAACGTCAAGCACATTTTACAATTCTCATTTTTTAATCTTAGAACAATTAATGCCCGCAGGCGAACACCATCCCTTTGCTAAGAGGATGATTAATCATTTTAAAAAAATGGAGGCTCCATTACAATGTGTTGCAACATATCCTACCATAAATGCTGAAATTGAAAGATTCAAATCTTTAGGTTTCATATCAGCTAGGGCACGAGATCTTTTGGGCTGCTGGGAACTAGTGGATGATGAGACCAAGGCCAGAGTTGCATCTGTTGAGCCATTTGATGAATGGGAAGAATTCTTTTATTTTGGGCAGCATTATATCAATTTGCACGCTACTAATCAAGTCGAAGTACAAGTTTACACAGAAGAGTTGCCTCACCCATACCCTGAATTATCTTCCACTACTAAGCACTATAATATTAACGTAAGTAGTAATGCTAAGATTGAAAGGAAATTCTTATCTTGTTTTACAATCAACGAGTCAAAGTACCTAACGTGTGGTGCTGATCAATCAAGACTGTGTTCAACGTTTCAGTTGGACAATTTAACCTGTGAATACAAGAATCAAATGGACATTATTGCATTATCTGACTTTAAGCCACGAATGGCATCAGCTATTGTCAGCTTTGATGACTCTGCATATTTGATTGGGGGAAGAAAAGTGCCTGGTGTTGGTCTTGATGAATTTTGGAAATTGAAGCAGAACTCGAATGGTGCGCTTGAGTTTGTGCAGCTACCAGCACTAGCCAAGAGCCGAGTGAAGCACGCAACTGTAAAAGTAGACAATGGTATTTTGATGTTTGGTGGTCTTAACGAGAATGACGGGTTTGAGTACTATTCTTTAGAGTCAAAAACATGGAAGTCTCTCTCTTCAAACCTTCCTTTCACTTTGGAATCTGCTGTTCTGTTCAGCAACGCGAAATCAGTCTACCTATGTGGTGGTTTGAAACACAAAAAAGAAACAGGCAGCTTTGAACTGAATGATACATTGTACAGTATCGATATTGATTTGGATAATGGTGTTGCCAAAGTGACTAAGGTACTGCAAAATGAATCTTTAGCACGCTATGGATCCCAAGGTGCAGCATTTTCTGCTGACAAATTGTTATTATTTGGCGGTGTTGGCTTCAAGCTTTATGATGAAAAAGATACAGTTGTTGAGATTGATTTGTCGACAAAATCAGTTCACTCGGTTTCTTACGATAGTTCAAATTGGGAAAAAAGCAATCCTTTGATTGGGTTTGGTGTGGTTCAAGAAGCCTCCAAAATTTGGATTATTGGAGGCGGGGCTGTCTGTTATGGATTTGGTTCTGTCTGGGGCTCAGTGATGACCATTGAATCACATTCTATGTAAATAATTTCGCTACATAGGTTCAAGAACTTTAAATTCATTGATATGGATGGTGTTACCCGGCCATTTTTACATGAGCCAAAAATCTTGTGAAATTTATCAACAGAAAAAGCACGCCTTCGTAATCACGGAACAGAATTGAGTTGATCTGTAATACAGGATGGCGGAGGCACCAGCAGCAAACGTCAAGAAGACGACAGCTAATCATGAGAATCTTGCAGATGCCGTTTTAGCATCAGGGGTCAATTTAAGAGCTGAAGAAGAAGCATTGGCTGGCAATGTTGGATTGTCTATTTCGAAAAGACAGATTGAACAAAATACCTTTTTAGACCATAACCATCTCGCTTGGTTCATGACAAACACTATTCAGGAACAAGGTATTCAGCCTATGCAACTGGACACAGAAGTTGTGAATTTGATGTCTGCAGCTTGTGAGCAGTACATGTCAAGTGTGATAACAGATGCAGTTATATTGGCTAGGCATAGAAAACTGAGTGCACAGAGAAAGGGTAAGAGCTCAAAAGGAAGCAAAGGCAACTTTTCAAACTCTAAAAGTGAAGTGAGCAAGGCGCTAAAAGAACTTGCACAAAAGGATAAAGAAAGAGAAGAAAGGCGACAACAAAGGAAAATGCAATTGGGTTTAGTTGAAAGTGAAAAGAAAGATCTGGAAGGTGAAGATCACAGGCAGACTAATGTAACAGCTTCATTGATGATGGGCGGAAGTAAAAAAAAGAAATATTCATGGATGCAATCATCAGACACTCATAATGCAGTCACTTCAAGAGGTGATAACGGTATAAGATACAGAGAGGCTAGAGAGGAACCCAATGTTGTTACTAGAGATCTTTTGGCTGCATTGGAGTCTCGTAGAGTTGGTGTTCGCACTGCCATGTTGAAGGGTTATAGTAGGTTGAAGGATTAATGTAATTATGTGAAATTTCAAAATATGAATATACTAACAAAAAGTAAGGCTGAATTTCTAGACTACTCACGCGTGATGAATAACATTAATATTGTATATTATTAAAACAAGTATAAAGTAAAATTTTATTTATTGTTTAGTAAAGTATGCTTCCGTGAAAAGGCAAACACTAGTACTTTTGCTTCTTTGCTGTTGGTCCTGTACTCACATTACTGTCTTCTTCATCAGAGGATGACTCATACCCTAACGAAATTCCACTGGTTTTATATTCTTCTTTTGATTTTGATAGCGATTTTGTTTTTAATTTCGTTCTACATGTCTCTTCTGCTTTCATTACTTCTTGCTTTTTTCTACGCATCAACTTATTAAATATATCATCTGAACTTTTTGGAAGAATTGAAGCATTACTACTAACTAATCTTTCAAAAGCATGTCTTGTTTCTTGTTCATCTTTTAGTTCCTCTAAGCCTTTTGACTCCATCTTTCTTTCCATTTCTGACTTTCCTGACCTAATTGCATCTGACCTTCCCTGTAATAATTCAATTTCGTCCATCATTTCCCGTTCTCTTTGCTGTTGAACCATTCTTCTTTCGAGCTCTTCAACACCAGTCACAGCTTCCTTGCTTTTACCTTTTTCATTTAACTTTGCGTCTTCTAAAGCCTCCTTTTCAAGTCTCTCAATCATTTCTTCTATACTTTCATTAGACTTGATTGCCTTAGGCTTTTCGTAATTCTTTTTACATCCACTAACACACTCGAAATTACCGTTTTTTGGATCTGTTTTGAACGACAAATATGCATAACATTTTGGGCATCGAAAAGTAAATAAAATGATTTTAATCCCAAGATAATTTTCATCTGTGGTTTCTTTCTTGGCATTGAATTTTCGTCTATGTGCCATGTATTCATCACAATGAAGACATTTCATTGAAAAAGGTAGCATTAATCTTACTGTCGGAACTGTGTCATTTTTTGTTTTTCGTTTTCGTTTTTCTTTGCTTGGGTCATAATCTGGTGGATAATACTTGTTGATAGACTTCCTTTCACTCATAGAAAGATTACTTTTGTCAACAATACATGAAAAAGAGTACCGTAATCAGAAACTTTTAGACGATAGATTAGAAAAAGTTACAAAATTTTGTAAAAATATATGCTCATGTGCTTATTTATTTGTAGTGTATTAATTAAGTAGTATCATTAAAGAAGTATATACATATAAAAGTAAACCATATCAAAACATAAACTATGGTATCCAAGTATTATTAGTTTTTAGTTTTTTTGAATCTGGCAAGAATGCTCTTAACACCTGAAGCTGGACTCCATCTCTTAACTCTGAAGATATAGAATAAACCACACATCAAAGACAAATTAAACAAAGTGTAGGCACAGAAGAAACCGATGTTTCTCCATCTTTGTCCCCAAGAGATGCCGAGAGTATGCAAAAATTCATCACCTACTCTGTATTGACAAACAGCACAGTTTGCAGTATCATCAGGATTGTTAACATAACCAGTGTTGTTTTCAAAGTAATTGCTCAAATATTGACCACAAGTTTGGCCTTGTGGTGGATTCAAGTAATTGTATTCTTCCTTGGCACAAACAACAGGTCTATCATGCAACAATATACCTATTTGCGACCCAATAAAGTATGTAAATGGTGAAGCACGCCACATGAATTTCCAAAAACCTGGCATTAATGCAGGTCTTTGTGTAACACCACAGAAAGAAACGATAAATGCAAAACATAAACCAAGTAAAACATTAGCAGTAGGTAAATCAGGTGCTGGATAAATAACCATTAAGGCCAGAGAAAGATAATACATTTGGAAGAAAATTGCATATGTTAACCACCAAGTACCAGCGCGTGAAGCCTCATTATCCAATTGAATTGGGAAGTACCAGCAAATGTAATAGATGGTACCGAATAGAATTGCATATGGAATTTCACAAAGATATTGAGATAGTAATAAGCAAGACCAGTGGAACGTGTTCGATTTTGATTCTCTAACCTCGTATAATTCACGAGAAGCAATCGCATATCCTTGCACTTGATTTGATAATGGTGCACATACCATAATAGACATAAAACATGCAAACATAACATTTTGCATACCAATAATAGTATGCTTGACATTCCAAAAAGAAAAGCCAATAAGCAAACCACTAAAAAGAGTCAACCCAAATTTGGGCATAATGTACTCATTCGATCTCCAAAATTGAAGAGCAGTACGACCCAAAACGTAATAAAACTGTCTAGCGTATGAATTTGCAAACTTTGAATGTAATTCAGGATTCACCTCAGTCGATTCTTTAGACTTCTGAGAGATGAGCTCTTCAATTTGCTCATCAACTTGGTTGTGCTCAGGAGAATCATTCCATAACTGATGCCAATCAGACTCAGTGCTTGCAGTAGCACCTGCACCAATAGCCTCTAAGATATATTCAGCAGGGTTTTCATGATTTTCACACTTTCTGCCACCTTGTCTTTCGAAATAGTCCAACATTGTCCTTGAATTCTTTCCAATGTCACCAAAATAAACAGTTTGGCCTCCTTTTCTTAAAAGCAACAATCTGTCGAACTCTTCGAATAAGGTTGCAGATGGTTGATGAATAGTACACAGAATTGCTTGACCTGCTTTTGCTAGATCCTTCATGACTTGAACAATAGCCCAAGATGATTGTGAATCCAAACCAGAGGTAGGCTCATCCAAAAACAATAAAAGTGATGGCTTGGCAACCAATTCTGTGGCAATTGATAACTTCTTTCTCTGCTCAACGTTTAAACCATAACCGGGAACACCAGCAACAGAATCGGCGTATTCCTCCATATGTAAGATTTTCAAAACAGTATCAACGTATTCGATTTTTTCAGCATCAGGAACACTTTGCGATCTTCTCAATCTGGCAGAGAAAATCAAAGATTCACGAACAGTCAGCTGGGCAATATGTAAATCTTGTTGTTGAACGTAACCAGTTCTTCTTTCAAAAGATGTATCCACAGGAATACCATTGATTAACATGTCACCGGAAACAACACCAACATCTGTTCTTCTAGATAAAACATTCAATAATGTAGTTTTACCTGCCCCTGATTCACCCATTAAAGCGGTCAAAGTACCAGGAAGCACATATCCTGAAACATCATCTAATAATTTTCTTTGTTCTCCTTCATATGGAACAATATAGTCAACGTGTTTCCACAAGAAAATGTCATCAGAACCTATTTTATCGATTGAATCAGAATCAGAGGTCTCAAGTGAACCGGCTGGCAAATCACCACCTTTCTCTAAATCAGCATCCTCTTCAAAGTTGGAGGCAGCTTCCGGAAGAATGTCCTCAATTAATGACTTTGGAATCGTTGCTCCCTTAATAAACAACAACTGATCCGAAGATGCTTCAATTGGGTTAAACACTTCAATCGTAAGGGCAGTAATAACAGAATATCCTATGATAAAACCAAACAAAATACCAAAATTTCTCCAAACATGACCAAATACATAGGTGAATGAAAGCTCAAGGTAAATGTTACCTAAAACAATATTTTGTCCACCAAACAAAAGTTTAGAAGCAGCAGCACCTACAAAACCACAAACTTGGTTTTCAACGGTATTGATATTTTCGTAACCAAGGCCGGAAGGAATCAATGCATCCGGAGAGCAAGGCATTTCAAAACCATGGAATTGCATTGCAATGATAGCTTCAAAGCCATATAAGACAGGGTTGGTGTACGAGAACCATTTGAACCACCAATACATTGATGGTCTTTGAATCATATATGATGCATAAACAATCATAGAAACCATAGAAATACCACAAAGGGCCATTGCCGCTTGCAGGTTAGGACAGAATGACGAGAGCATAACAAATAAGCCACCTGTAGCTTGAACAGACAAAATGAGGACAATATAGTACTGGAAGAATTTACCAGCATCCGTGGCTAAACCTGACAGAAAGTAAATAATAACGGAAAATGCAGTAATGGCCAAAAGTCTTGTTGGAAATTGAACAATCTGTTTAGCAAAAAATTCAGCAGATGGGTGATACATGGTGTAACCTAACTGTTTATTCAAAATTGGTTTGTCAGCAAATAACGTTGGAGTTTCAGCTAAAGTCATAATGGCAAAATACAATAAAGAAAAGAAAATAACACCTCCTCTTGAAAAGGCACCTATAGTTTCATTAGTGGTCTGATAGTTCTGAGAACCAACGACAAAGGCTTGAACAACAGACGCAATAACTAAAGTAATTGTATATGGTTTATTATTCAATGAATTTCTTGCACGTCTCCAAGAACACCATTTTAATTGTTCAAAATAGTTGACAGTATACTGAGAATTTTTTCCTGTACCTTTTTGTTTAATCATTTGAAAACTATCCTTCATTCTTTGCTTGGTCTCTTCTGCTTGATAGGAAGTATTCTTCTGAGAAATTTTTTGTTGTAAAGCAGCATATTCTGGTGACTTTTTCCAGTAAGCAACAAACTGGTCTGGAGTTTCAGGCACATTTGAAAAGCCACTTCTAACTGTTCTTGCCATTGGATCTGTAACAGCAGTTAAGAATTCAGCAGAGGTTTGTCTAGCTGGTTTTTCGTAACCCATACGATGAAAGTAGTCGATTGCCTCATTGATGGGACCATAATAGATTTGGCGTCCTAGGTACAGAACAGTGACATAATCAAACAATTCGTAGATACTTTCAGAAGCTTGGTAAATGGTGACAATGGATGTACATCGAGTGATGTTGGTAGAAGTTCTCAAAGCTTCAACAAATTCCAATGCAGTCGAGGCATCTAAACCTCTAGTTGCATTATCAAAACAGTAGAGAGAACCACCTGTGATCATGGCTTCAGCAATTGAAACTCTCTTTCTTTGACCACCAGAGATACCACGCACAAAATCGTCACCAACAAGAGTCTTTTCAACGTGTTTCAAACCAAACAAAATTTCATAGAGGTTTTTCATGTTTTCAATGTACAGATTTCTGCTTTGGCTATCGACACGAACACTTGGTGTTTTACAAGCCACGGCAAACTTGAATGTTTCCTCCACAGTTAAATATGGGAAATGAACGTCGAGTTCTGGATTGTAAATCAAATTGTGCTTATGCTTGGCAAACATATCTTTAGAATCAATACCGGAGTAGGAAAGATTACCGTCATAGTTAATGTATGTTTGCGTCTCACCAGCTAATACTTTCAATAAAGTCGAACAACCTGCACCTGGTTTACCCAAGACCAGTGTCATAGTACCAGGCTCCGCCACACCAGAGACGCCATGCAAAATGTTTCTGGTCTTAGGCATTCCTGAGAGGTCAACGGGCTTCTTATTTTGCACTTTTTGCAAAATCTTACCTACTGGGAACAAGAGAGTATCCCCTACGTCTTTAATCACAGACGCAGACGTGTTTTTACCTTCGACCGTCAAGTTGTCATAGACAAGATCAGTTTGGGGAGCGTACACACCATTTTCTTCATTTGAATGTGTGATGTATCTCAGAATTCTCTTTAAATTGAAATCCTCTTGGTCGAATTTGAACTGATCCATTTGCGCTGCTGATATATGTGACAGCGTCCTTGCGAGTGTGTTGAATCTGTTCAACAGGGCCTCTTCATCCATTTGGTGGATATCTTTATTGAAATTGTCCATTGTGGGATTCCACGTTTCTGCAGCTCCTGCGTGTGAATCGCTAGAAGAACTTTTAACAACGTCCTTTGAGTCTAACTCTGATCCTGACATATTGGCTACCCTCTATAGCCAACTTCTTCCTTTGCCAAGTATGAGAACAAAGGCTATTTATATAATCCACAGCGACTATATAAAATTCTTACTAAGCTCAAAATCTTCGGCCGTAAAATTGCTCAGCCTTCGGCTTTAGCGTCAACGTTTCTCGGGGCGGAAATACGACGGGGATAACCCCTAATTGGTTTAGTAAGCATAGCAACTATGGATTTGAATGAAGGTAAAATGCAATCCGTTCAAGGATATGTGAATTAGTTTATAAAAAAATGTATATTTAGTTAACCTGTACTGTTCAATATAGTATATTAATCGCAAATGTGTTCGATTTATTTGTCTGCTGTGTAATCCCAATCAGTTATCCTTTCCGTCGTAGTCCAAAACACATCCCTTGGAAGCGTCAGCAACCAACTGGGTGTACTTGAATAGGGTACCTCTCTTGTACTTCAAGTCTGGTTTGACCCAGTGCTTTCTTCTTTCTGCAAGCTCCTTTTCGTCAACAAGCAAGTCGATGATGTTGTCTTCAGCGTCAATGACAATCATGTCACCGTCCTTCACAAGACCAACTGGACCACCTTCCATGGCTTCAGGAACAATGTGACCGATAAGGAAACCGTGAGAACCACCAGAGAATCTACCATCGGTCAAAAGAGCACAATCCTTACCAAGACCGTAACCCATCAATGCAGAGGATGGCTTCAACATTTCTGGCATACCTGGACCACCCTTAGGACCTTGGTATCTGATAACAACAACAGTTTTTTCACCCTTCTTAATTTCACCGTCTTCAAGGGCCTTGATGAAATCTGCCTCGCTGTCGAAAACTCTGGCCTTACCACTGAACTTGGTACCTTCCTTACCAGTGATCTTGGCAACAGACCCACCTGGAGCAAGGGTACCCTTCAAGATCTGTAAGTGACCAGTCTTCTTGATAGGGTTGGACAATGGTCTGAAAAGATCTTGTCCCTCTGGGAAGCCTGGTAGCTCATATAAGTTGTCCGCAAGGGTCTTACCAGTGACAGTCATTGTGGAACCATCAAGAATACCCTCCTTTAAAAGGAACTTCATAATCGCTGGAGTACCACCAAATTGTGCCAAATCAGCCATAACGTATTTACCAGAAGGCTTGAAGTCACCTAACAATGGGGTGTCGTCTGACAATCTTTGGAAGTCATCGATAGTTAACTTGATACCAGCAGTGTGCGCAATGGCGATCAAGTGCAAAACTGCGTTGGTGGAACCACCCACAGTAATAATGTATCTGATGGCATTTTCAAAGGCAGTTCTGGTCATGACGTCCTTTGGCTTGATATCTAATTCAATCAAATTCTTGATTGCTGCACCAACATTGGCACATTCTTCAGCTTTTTCTTTTGAAATTGCTGCTGCAGATGAGGAGAATGGCAAGGACATACCCATAACTTCTGCTGCTGAGGCCATGGTGTTGGCAGTATACATACCACCACATGCACCAGGACCAGGACAAGCATGCTTGATAATATCAGCTCTCTGTTCTTCGTTGATTTCGTGTGAAAGACTTTGACCGTAGGATTGGAACGCTGAGACGACATCTAACTTGTCTGGAACGCCGGAACAAGTACCTGAACCTGGCATGATAGTACCACCATAAACCATGATGGATGGTCTGTTGTGTCTGGCAAAAGCCATAAGGACACCTGGCATGTTCTTGTCACAGCCTGGAATACCAATGTTGGCGTCGTAATGCTGACCGCACACAATTGTCTCAAAAGAATCGGCAATAATTTCTCTTGATTGCAATGAGTATCTCATACCAGAGGTACCCATTGAGATACCGTCAGAGATACCAATAGTGTTAAATCTCATACCCTTGAGACCAGCCTTTTCAACGGAGTCAGAACACGCCTTGTTCAACTCCATCAAGTGCATGTTACATGGGTTACCAGACCACCAACATGAACCAACACCAACTTGAGGTTTTTTGAAATCTTCATCTTTAAAACCGGTAGCGTAAAGCATAGCTTGTGAAGCACCGTTTGACTTTGGCTCTGTGATGACAGCAGAGTACTTGTTGTACTTGCTGGCTGTCTTAGCACATGATGAAAATGCTCTGTTACTTCTTAGAATACTACTCATCCTTGAGGAAGAACCAATCAACAACTTGGTGAGTCAAATCAGCGAGCATCGATTAAAAATTTTGCAATATGGCGTTAGTGACGTGAAAAAAAATTTCCAACGGCAGCGAACTTGGAGCCGTTAGCAGGGCCGTTATTGTAGCTTGCTCAGCAGCTGTACAATCTCTTGGTGTGTAAATTGTTGGGGAAAGCTGCTTGCTGTTGCTCCGTTTAAGGCAGACCCAAGAGTGTTGATTTTATTGGTAGATTATCGATTCTTCTACTGTAGGTAACATTACTTACAAATAAGAACACCCGCAAGAAAAACTGTTGATACAGCATTGACCATTGATGAACAACAGTATACATTGGAGTTGTGTTGTCAACTACGGGTTTCACAGCAAGGTACGGGAAATGATATGATACAAAGTTTCTAAACAAAAAACAACTTTTGCGGCTTGCAGTTCTTGAATATGCATACTTTCATTCGTTGTGATCAAGTTGCACAGAAAAGGCAGAATGGTACCTCAAACTATACGAACGAAGTGTTTGGTTTCAATGACCTTGCTGTGTAGAAAATGGCCGTTATATTTGTCGGCGCCAAAACTACACTGGCATCATTGTGAAGCAAGAATTCCAATACTTGGCTCGCAATTTGAAGTGACACCTTGAACTAATACACTTATGCTTTGTAATTTACTGTTTGTGTAGATTTCAACTACTAAAGCTGAAACATCTTTCCAGCTGCGCATCTTTTCCCTAGTAAAACAACCGGTCACTTTAGAAATGCTGGATCTTCTGTGGGCTCAAACAATGTATGCATTTGGCTGCAAAGCTGGTAGTGGGCATATGACCATCAATCGCATGGTATTAATCCAACACCAATAAGCAGATGTTTCGTCATTACGATTGGTGTTAACGGGCAAGCCAGTTCCTTTTGTTTAGATAGTCTATCTACAAATATTACAAATATATTTCAAAGAGTGATTTGTTTATTGTATATTAAAAAGGAGAATACAGTGAGATTATAAAAAACACTATTCTTGTTTGCATGAAGCTATTCTATGATTTTGGCAATAGATTCACTATTTTTTTTACTTGCCAGTAAAGCTGCAGATTTAACAGCACTTTTGAGTGCACATTCACTAACTTTTCTGGAGTGCGATGGGAGTTCATCATCGGAGTCAAAGTCAGATATTGAAACATTGCCATCGGCATAAACATTCAGTATGTAATTCAAAACGTTCTTCAAGAATATAATTTCCACTTTCTCGTTTTGAGTGTCAAGGATAAGACCCAAGTGGTCATCGTAAGAGGGAAGAGATGAACCTGATGATCCTGGGTTTCCCTTAATACTCCAAAATGCAATACTGTTAGCGTTTATGATAGAAGGTTTACTAGCTTCACAAATTTCAGCAACTTTCATGCCAAAGTCAAACGGTGCTGTGATCAACTCAAGGCGGAATATACCATCTTCTTTGACCAACAAGGTCAAAGTAGGTCTATGGAAAGTATTTCCACAAGGAGAGTTTTTGACATTAAACCTTGAAAATGAAACCCACATTTGAGTTTTCTTCGGATTAGTTTCACCGGTGATTGACAATATAACTTCCTTTGGAATTGGGAAGAATGAGGTACCACCACGAAGATAAGCAACAGAATTTTGAGAATACGTGGAAGAATAAATGTTATCTTGCAGTTTAGAACAACTACCACTGTCAAGAGAACATCTGAAAATGACCAATGGATCCAAAGTGTAAACAAAGTGGATGTTACCTCTTGACCTCTTCGAATCTCCTACTCTTAGGGTATCAAAGAATGGAACCCAGTTCTTTTCTTCTTTTAAATGAGTTAATGCATTGTTACCTATATTTTTAAACTTAAGAGTTTTGTGCTCTTTCTCATTTCCATATGGCTTACGGAATGGGAAAACAGCAAACATATTTCTTTGAGTTGGTGAGACAGCCATGTTGAAAATAATGACCGGTTCAGAGAAGAAATCACCTTGCTTGAAGATCATTCTTGGATTTTCAGGACCGGCGTTCTTTTTCACCTTTTTGGCATCAATTGAAACGTTCAAAATAGATGGGAACTTCAAAGAAATAAAATCTAGTTCTGATTCATCCTTTGATTTGTTATATGATTTCAATGTGTTATGAATATCACTATCTGACAAATCTCTGTACTTGATTCTTCTATTTTTAACTTCCATCCAATTAGAATCAAACAGCTGCAATCTAATAAAAGAAACCAATGGATCCGAAACATCTTTAGGAGCATACATGACAGTTGTTGCTACCATATGCAACTGCTCCTTCGGTAGCCAAATAGAAGAACCTGCTTTCTTGTACCAGTGACTGATATCGGAAATGGTTGCGCCATCAGGACTAGATTCATCTACGGTTGAGACTAACTTCTGGTATTTGGAACTCAATAAGTAATCTCTGATCTCAAAAAAATCGTCTTCAAGTCTAATTGGCTCACTATGTTCAATCTTTTCCTTTGTGGTGTACGATATTTCAGGGCAGGTTAAATCTTTGTAATAGTCAAATGATGTAGTTTGCAAATTTCCAACATAAGCATCAAGGTTTTCAACTGGAGAGAATGATGATTTTATAACTGTGTCAGACAACAAATGAGAGCCATCCAGTGGAGCCTCGTGTTGATCTGGTGAGTCAAGGTTTAGCTTATCCATTGCCTGTTGTAGTTTATCTGCATCAATTTCATCAGGAGCGTCCAAATCGGTGGAACCAGGGTCAAAATTGGCTTTAATCGGACCATTATTACCTGAATAAATTGCTTCTTCACCATCCTTCTTTGGATTCAAAATGTTTTCAAGATAATCGTTCTTAGCAGGATCTGCAACTAGATGATTCGATAAATTTTCAATATGCTTATTAGGCCAATAATAGTAAATAACACCGGCTAATATCACTAAAAAGGCCCATCTACGTAACCTAGCATGTCTAGGTGTAAAAATAATGGCCATGGTTAGCTGTTTGACGCGTTAACACGTTGGTTTAGAAGAATCTATGTTGCTATGAAAAGAAAGAATTGAAAAGAGAAGAAAAAAACAGAATGGAAAAAGCGTGTTGCCTATTCGAAAGAACATGCGAAATGCTTAGCACTAGTTTTGTTCTAGTGAACTGCAAATAAAGAGACATGGCAACTGCAAGAAGTGAGCCGATCCCAGTAAAGGGCAAGGTAAAATACAAAGAACTTGAAGAAGGACTTTCAACTTGGCAAAACAGCCGTCCAATTCCTTTGAAGTCTCTTGATCTCAACGCGTTAGAAGAAAGTCAAAGACGTACCAAAGAAACAGATGTAATAACCCCACTTTCAACGCCACTTAGAAGTTCATTGCCTCAACTAAAACCACTGAGTATTACATATCAATTAAATGATGTTCAAGAGCAAAGAGAGAGGGGAATTTTAAGGGCGCTCAACATCATCTCAGAGTCAATGGAGCCACCTGGCCACTATATGGATCACTTTAGAGATTATTTACAAACAAAAATAGACAACAGCAACAATCCCAATGGCTTTTGTGCACGCATAGGGCAATTTGTGCTAGGAAATCCATTTGCTAAGGTAAGATCCATTTGGCATTATGCAATTTTGATGGCACCGTTGTTCTATAACCTTGGGCTTTTATTTTCTTTGATACTCGTGACACCACCTTTGGCCTTTTTTGCAATAGGACTTGGTTTGTTTTGGTGTAAAATCATTTATGAGTTGTACCGTGATGTTATGCACAGAGACGATGTTCTATATCAGTCAAACGTCCCAAAAGACATTTCGCTTGCGGCCGCTGTCAGTGCCGGTATAGGACTTATGCTAAAGCTAAAAGCCGAAACAGGTGAGATCAACGCCTCTTGGGTCACAGACTTTTGGTCTTCTTAGCATAGCTCTTATTATTGCATGGTCGTTCGCTATTATCAGCTGTGGTCGTCATGAGCAAAACTACCGGATGAGGAAAATTTGATTTCTAAATGGTTATTGTATATTCATTTAACAAGGGAACTATGTCTGAATCTACCGATAATGGTGTAGAACAAATAGAGGCAGCAAAGAGCTCGAAGAATAAGCTTGATGAAATGCAGTTACTAGATTTTGCATCGAGTGAAATTGACCCAAAATTAGGTGCTGAGTCACAACAACCACAACAGCAACAACAACAACAACAACAACAACAACAACAACAACAACAACAGCTTGAACAACATCATCTAGAGGTGGAACAGGAAGAAAGAGAGAAAGAAAATCAGCAAAAACAGCCTGAGAATTATACTGAAAACAACACCAACATCTTTTCAGACGAAGAAACAGAATGTCTATATTCGTCGAATTTGCAATATCCTTCACCAGGACAAGTTTCCAATGCTTTTCAAAAAAAACAGTTTAATAAGCTTAGTGATTTATTGAGAGATATCAACAAACAGTTGCCACAGAGTATTAGAAATGAGCAGATACTGTCTTCGAAAAGGATCAACAAAGCAGAAGCTACAATAAAGGCCTTAAGAAATGAAAACTTGTTTTTGAAAGAGCAAAATAGAGAAAACAAAACGATCATTAAACAGCTACGAAACGGTAAAAGCCAGATTGAGAACGAGCAGGCAAACGAAATTGAACGTTTGAAGGCCATCGTTGAGGATGCCAGAAAGTTAGAATCCAACTTCGAACAGCAAGTTGGATTTATGGAAAATAATGGTTTACTCAATGATTACAGAACAAGAGTTTCTATGACGGAAGCATTAACCTTTTTAAATTGCTACCAGTATGAAGAAGACCAAGATGCTTATTATTTTTCAATCCAGCAAAAATCCTCAATTGCTGTACTAAATTATCGACTGGTTATCAACAAAGAAAATTCTAACAACGAAGTTTTGTACATACCGGATTGGGAGTTACCTGAGGGTTATCAAGGCAACTGGGACCAAAACATTCTTCTGTTGAAGGACTTGCTGCCTGCTCCACTGCAATCTGATTTACTTTTCAATGCAGACAACTTACATTCCTTTTATTGCAAAATTAACCAATGCCTAAAGAAGAAAAGTTAATTGATAATGTAATTTTGCTCCTAGGTTTAGATATAAGTGGGATATGTATGTACAAACTTTTATCCAAAACTTTTAATTATAAACTCTTCATAATGAAATTACAAAAGAACCATCTTCGTTTTGTTTTACTTTCAGTGCTTTGAGAAAATCAGTTTTTTCAGAAAGCTTTTTGTTGTCTTTTTTCAAAGATTTGAAGACCTTGTACAATGAGATTTCGTTTTTATCAACGTAGTTCTTCAAATTAACGGAAGTTTTTGAATCAACGGGAGCTTCAAGCTTCTTTGATTGTTCTTTTGGCTGTTGCTTTGGTTTCACCTCTTGAACCTTCTGCTGCTTTTGCTGTTGTTGTTTTCCTTTCTTAGGCCCTTTGTATAATGCTTTTTCGTACTTCTCAGCTTCTGAAATGCAACTAGTGTGTTGTTGATGATCATTGTCGTAAAATGTTGTTGAACAGTCAATACAAGTAAAATATGAACCTCTGCATGATCTTTGATGCTGTTGTAATCTTTTTTTGATCACAGTATCGTTACAAACTTCACAAGAAAATGAAACCATTATGATCTTTATTATCTAACAAATATATCTAAGTGAAAAAAAAATTTTTTTCCTGGTTAAGTAGATATAGATCTCTAAAAAAATAAGACAAAGACTTGGTTGATATTGAATTTGTCATGTCAAGCTATCTGTTTGTGAAATTCCTAATGTTCAATTGTCAGTTGACCCTTGGTACTGTGTTGCATTGTATTGTAGAGTATTGCATTATTTACAAGATAATTTATGTCAGAGTCATGAGTTCTGATTGCGCTAGTGTGGTATTATTTCATCTCCACCATCTATTTTCACTTTCTCCTTTCAGTCTCTCAACTCTCTTTGGCTCCCAATTTTCGTGTTCTTCGATCAAACCCTGCAACTTGTAGTATTCGTCCTTGATGTCCACTTGCCTTCTGTTTTTAATCATGCTTAATGCCTCGTCTTCGTTGACCTCTCTCACCTTCTCGTCCCTCATTTCATATCTCAATGCAGTGAAGTTCGACAGTAAAACAGAGGCCAATGCTACTGAAAGCATCATTGGCAATCCAAAGTAAAGAAATGAATTTTTTTGCACTAACCTTTCGTACTTTCCCATAAAAGTCTTTGATCTGGCCTCTCGCTGTGCCTTCGACATGAACTGTTTAGTACCAAATAATCCCATTATATTACTAGCTATTAAAAACGAAACTTTATATAAATATTTTGTGTTATATTAACAATTTAGTGCTGTGGTGTGCTCAAACTCAGCGCTATGAGAAAAAGAATCTGAAAGCCTACGATCACGTGATGGTCTGTTCTTCTACTGTTCGAACAAACCACCCCATTGTGGCAGATTATTTTGAATGTTATCATCAAGAGACTCGTAATCAAGCCCATTTATTGTGCCATTGTTGTTCAAGTCCACATTAGTGAAGTCGATTTCATACAATGAGTTGAACATTGAATTTCTCTTCAAAGCGGCATTGTTGAGATTAGGATCAGTCAAGTGTGGTTGACACATGTCGATATCTTCGTTAGTGTTGCCAGCATTGTTGTTATTAATGCTAAACCTGCGCAATTGAAACTCGTTATTACGGGAATAATCTTCAAATGTTTCACCTGTAAATCCTCCAAGTTCATTGATGAAGTGGTCATCCAATAATTCGTTGAAATTAGCACCACCAAATATATTCAAGTTCAGATCATTTGGAGTTTGTGCCATTTCGGTTGCCCTACTTGGTGTAACGCCCATGTAATGATTAGTTGGTGTCGCATTGTATTGATTAATTGGAAATTGTGGTTGATTCAGACTTACTGGTACCTCTTTTGGTAATCTCGCTTGCGTAAAATCTGTAACAGGTGGTAGCCTAGAGGTGCCAAATGCAATCTCAAATGCGTTCTTAGGTGAATTCCTTTCTTCCTTAGCAATATGGTTCATATTATGTTCATGTGATTGTTGTTGTTGCATGTTCTGTTGCTGTTGTTGCGACATCTCGCTATAATCTTCTTCATCTGGAGCCCTTCCTGCCATCTTCTTGAAATTGATGTTAAAGAATTTTTGTGAATTAGTTAAAATCTTGAGGAATAGTTTCACCAACTTTTCCAATCCCCATGCATAATAGTATCTTGATGTCAATGAGGTCAGTTTGTTAATGAACGTTTCCAAATAGGTGAAAAGTCTCTTTATTAATTCATCTGGATCAATGTTATTTTTACTCAAAATTTCCATAATAACAGGTGATTGCTGTTGTAGCCTCAATACCAATGAAATTAAAAATTCAAAGGATCTGTGATTTAAGATCAACAAATATGGACAGAAAATTAATTCTGAATTGTAGTTATTGAAAAACGACTTTGATCCATTGTTAAAGCTATTGAAAACCTTATAATTGTCCAACGCTAGTATCAACGAATTTTCAAAGAATGTTTCAATGTAATTTCTTTGCCTTTCAATTTTGTCAATTCCACTTTGTTTATCGGCAACTAACTTGTTCAACTTCTGTTCATGGTTTAAGAACACCAAATAATTCAAAGCAAACAAAATATTCTTCACTACTAAATGGACTTTTAGCCTGTATAGTTTAATCTGTGAGCTATACTTTTTAATCCAAACTGTATTACGGGCACTGAATGGATTGACAATTTCAGTTTCACCTATAATTACATCCATTCCATAACCATATTTGGATTTTTCACAAACAAATTCATTTAATTTATTGATAATAGTTTCAATGTCTTTAGTCAATGGTGGTAACCCTGTACTCTCTAAAATCTTCAAACCTTTGTAAACCCATTTGTACATGCCCATCGACTCTCTGAAAATTTGGACCACACATAGTTCTCGTTGAAGGGCCCGACCGTTGTCATACGATCTCTCCAAGACACCTTGTTCGATACCACCTGGGATTCTACAATCCCATGACCTATTACACCCATCTTCGTTCAATCCAGCATCATAATCAAACTCAATCAAAAGCCCCTTTTTATAGTCACCTAAACTCAAGTTAAGTTCGGTTACAATACAAATTAGTCCATACCACAATTTCCTCCATAAATGTCTCTTTCTGAATAGTCGTGCATCTGTTACTGGATCGTTATTATTTTGGGAAGGATAAAAATTTTTGAAATTTAGAGGATCTCTGTTTAATCCAATGTTAAAAGCTAGCTGAACTAGCATCGCATTGAAGTTGAATGAATTGATGTTGGGTGGTTCATTAGTTAAGTCGCCTGATATATTATTTGACGACATCGCTGAAGGTGTCGCTGGCTGTTGAGGTTTCCCATTACCGTTTGCTGGGCCATTTGAATTCTTCGTGTAAGAATCGTCCAAGTCAAATCCATCTTCCGGGGATGTAACATTGTACAATTTAAGATATAGACCAACTTGAAATATAATCAAAGAAGGTTTATTCATTAATTTTGCACTGCTGAAAATTTCTTTAACCATGTCGACTAGAACCAAGGTAACAAAATGTTCAGGTTTCATCAATAACGTCTCTGTGGGTGTGACGTCTTCATTATTGCTCGTTGGTAAAGATAGCCAACTGAGTCTGATTATAATCAACATGAGACAAATTGTGAAAAATTCTTCACAATATCTGGTTCCTATGGATGATAAATTGATACGTTCGTGATCAGTTGAGGTATTAATGATTGAAGCTAATCTTAATCTAAAACTTTGTTCATCAATGAACGGCATTTGGACATATAATTTTTCAAAAAATCTATCAATCAGCAACCAAACAATTTTCCGGTTTGGTAAATATTGTTCAATAACCGAAATGACTTGTTTCGTGTTATTATAATTCAAAGACTTTATTGCAGAAGGTGAAATTGTTTTGAGCTTTTTGGGTTGACGTGGTGATGAACATGTGGATGAAGATCTTTTAATGCTATTGGATCGTGACTCGGGTTTAATTGCAATTGGGACATACTTGTTCAGCCTTTCAGTATCCTCTGGTTTAATCTCATTCAGCGGAATTGGTGGGGTATGAGGTATTGGTGAATTTTTCATTGATATAGGTAATCTAACAGATTCTCTAACAGCACTGGTATTCATTTTCGACAATTTTTCTTTGAACAATGCCTTTGCATCACCAATCATTAATGGACAAACTTTTGCTTCTTCCGTTTGGTTTGGCTTTTGATTCATTGGGTCGTAAACTGGAGAGGCATGATAGGCGTCACCATTTGCATTAATTGGAATTTCCAAATTATTGGACGGTGATTCAACGTAAGCTAATGAAACATCGTTTGGATGAAGAACCGGACACTTAGTGAAAACCAAATTTGAATTGTCAATATTATTATTAGTATCGTTCATGATGTTGCTATTACTACTATTATTATTTGATATCATATCGTTGTGTGGTAGAACTGGACAAGGCGGTATTGAAAGAGGGTAAACATTACCAGGAGTGTTTGGTTTTGAAGATGGTCTATCCGAAATAGCATAATGGCTATTGTGATTTGTATAATGTGGAGACCCTGCATGACTTCCAGTGCTGTTTGTCGTATTGATATAACTTCCGGTGCTATTTTCTCTATGCAGAACAGGGCACGCTTTACTATTTCTATCCATAGAGAGGGAATATGATTTTTGCCTATTTTGGTACAGAGTTGCAGACACTGGACTTTGATTATTTTGAAATCTTTCAGCCGATGACTTAGGAGTTGGAATGTCGGAGTAAGAATGAAAAGAATGGAGATGCTGAAGAGGACTTGGTTTTGGTAAATGAAGAGTTCTTTCCAAAAAGTTTTTCAAATTACTATTGTGCTCGTTAGTCTTCTCTTTGCTGGTGACGGATAGGTGTTCTTGACCATGGATTTTGTTCAGTTTGTAATTGTAATGCTTGTAATTTTCAGAAATTGAATTTGAAAGGGAATTTGATTTTGAAGAATAATAGAACTCGTAGTGATGTCTCAATTTTAAGATCTTCATCCAGAGATCATTTAAGTAAATGTCATTTTTAACGATGAACATCCAAGACATGGTTGAGATCTGATAAGTAATTGTAAAGTTAAAGGAACCACCTTTTTTAGCAATGAATAGAATATTGGAGTTGAAAATACAGTCCATTGTGTCGATTGGATCTCTTTGTTTATTGGCAAGATTTCTGCTATTCACAGTGTATTTCGATTCTAATTGCTGAGATGTAATGACGGCTTGATCCTTAAGACTTTTGTTTTCATCTTCAAGAGACTTGATCCGATCCTTCAGGGCCGATAACTCTCGTTTCAGGTTCTCATCATTAGCATGCAAGTTTGCGTTCGTTTCGTTCACCTCAGGATCTTTGGCCCAGGAAGGTTCAATATAGTGGCATTTGTCTTCAACACCATTCTTGATGCAATTCTGGCACTTTGGCTTACCTTTGTCACATTTGACCTTGCGTCGCCTGCAGATAATGCAAGATATCGGGACACGGTTTCTCCTCCGTGTCTTTTTATCCTCACCTGCCATAACCTTAGTAGTATACTGTTTGCAAATACTAGCTCCTTGCTGCTTCAAAAAAATGTAGTCGTCAAAAGAAAAGGCTGATAGTAATTGTGACCAAACTTTTGGCAAGTGGTATTGATATTATTGTCTAAATCAAAGATTGAAATAATGTAAAATTTTCACCTGAAGTCGGTGTTAGGGTACTTAGATGTCTATAGGATGCAAAGCCTGAAAAAATTTCGTTTCTTTGGTTTTGTTAGATCTGGCTTCAATAACTTCAACAAATCAACGCTTTTACAAGTGTTTCACACAAGTTGTTTAAAATTTTACAATTATATAATTCTTACACTCTCTAACACCTTCTGTATCTCCATGAGCTTCCGAATGACATCAACCGCTGTAGGCGTTTTTTACGGGGACTCAAACTTCTTTCTGGAGCTACAAAACAATTCCCTGAGCCAATCATAGAACCATCTTGTCGGTGATATCGGTAGCCTGCTTTCGCACGTGCTTACGTAATCGTATACAACGCCAATGCATCACGTGCTATTGCACCATGCGACTTGGAGCCTGTCGTGTTTCTGTCGCGGGACGTACTTGGATCGTCGGCTACTTGACGTGCTACCATTTCGAAACACTGTGATACATCGAGAGCAGTCCAAGTCGGACCCAACTCGGCAGCAATGGCATCCCAATTAATTTCGCGATGTTGATCGTCAACTTTAGTAATGATCTCAAGTAAACGGACCTTTGTACTGAGATCCATTTGTTGGATCTTCTCCTTGCTGTCCCGCTTCATGAGCTTGTTCCACTTGTACCTACACTGAATTCGTGATCTTTTGCCCTCCATGAGCTCGCTGACCCTAGTCCAATTCACATAACCTCCCATCTCCGAAATGATCTTCTTGAGAAGCTCTTCCTCGTCTGTGCTCCACTTGTTTGTGTTTCGCTCTTGTCCACACTTCAAGTAGTTTCTCCAGCGATCTCTGCAGTCTTCAGGCATCCGCTTCATCTGCTCACCAATAAACTTCCACTTGCCTTCGTACAGGTCTGTAAGCTTTTTAAGCTGGGAGTCCTCTTCACCGGTCCAAATCCCTCTTTTGGAGAATACATGGTACGTACGTCGAACATGCTTGTAAAGCGAGGGTCTTGTTCTGTAGGGAAGCACCTTCTGCAAATTAACCCAGAACCGATCTCGTTTGCGGTCACTGCTCCAGATGCGATCAAGAAACTCCTCGTTGGTGATATTTTCAACACTCTGGTACTTCTGAACAAAGACATCAATAGCTGTCTTCTCTTCCTTGCTGAAGGAGCGACCTGGGGCTCTTCTGATTTCCGTGGGTATTTGTTCACTGGCCAAATTAATCGCTTCTAGCAGCTTCGTATCGTCTTCCTCGCTCACTAGCACTGGTTTCGCCTTTATTTTAGTGATTTTCTTTGTAATGGTACCATTGATAGAAGCACTCTCGTTGAGATTCTTGTTATTATTATACGACTTCTCCGTATAGTTCTTCTTGTCAATACCACCTTCTTCTACATTAGTTTCTTTATTTTTCAGGTTAACTCCAATAGTGCCGGTCACTGGAATACCTTGTAAGGAATCTAAGTCATCCTTAATACCAATGAGTTC
Organism: Saturnispora serradocipensis; assembly: GCA_030570415.1. Taxonomy (NCBI): domain Eukaryota; kingdom Fungi; phylum Ascomycota; class Pichiomycetes; order Pichiales; family Pichiaceae; genus Saturnispora; species Saturnispora serradocipensis. Next base: position 25,583 of record JAJLVS010000014.1, on the reverse strand, counting down.
AGACTTAGCATCTGTATTATGCTTCCCCATAGTATCTTTGCTAATTTTGTTTTCGTTGTTGATAGCTTTCTGGATCAACTCAAAGAGATGCCTTTCGCTTCTTTTGGAACTGTCTTTGGAATCACTAGTAGGATCGTCATGTTGCGTAATAATGTTATTTCTTTCCGTTGTAGGAGTTCCATTACTAGCTTTATTGTTTTTACCATTACTATTCTCATTTTTACCCAATTGTGGTGGAAGCAACCCATTTATTACAGCTTCTTCTGCTGCTGCAACGGCAGCAGCGATATCAGCGTTGACGGAGTCTTCACTGTTCACCGAGTTCTCAACTTGTTCCTGCACTGCAGCAACTGCTTGGCTCACCGCTTGGCTCACCGCTTGAACTGCCAAATTCTGTTCGTCTTCGTCGTTTGTGCTGTTAGATCTTCCGTAGTTTAGTTCATTAAGAATAGCTTCATTCACAAAATCTTCTTGGCTTTGAACCAAATGTCGCTTTGCCAATTTACTCCTATGCTCGTTACCATAGTAGTCAACATCAATATCATCGTTGGATTGATTGATAGCGTCTGATAAGAAGCCATTAGTCCACTGCTGAAAATCCATGTCATCGTCTTCCAGAAAAGGTCTCTTTCTCTTTCCTTTGGCATCCAATTTCATCACCTTATCGTGCTCCCTAGTGTCTCTCTCATTATCGTCTAGCGCATGAGCCCTAACATTGCCTTTGATACCAATTTCACTTTTTACAAGTTCGTCCAGTCCATCTAAGTTAACAACATCTGAAACATCCAGCGCTTCTTCGTCGTGTTGGCGGTGGCCATGTGTAAGGTGTTCGGTGGATGTCAGTTCGTTTTCTCCTCCTGGGAAATTAGTAGATGCCATCATGGATCACAAACTTTTTAAAAGCCGGGTAATGTCGTTTGGTAGATAGTTCCGGGTAACTGTAGGTATGTTCAAAAAAAGTGAAAAATATCTACAAGGATTAATCACCATAATGTACTAGTAATATCGATATTAAATCATTTTAAAGTTAAATTCAGTTATAAAAATGTAATTATAGTACATTGCTTAGAACTTGGTGAAACCCTTAGCCTTGGAAGCAGCGGATTGGACCTTCAAGACGTTGAATCTAACGGTCTTAGAAAGAGGTCTACATTGACCAACAACAACTTGGTCACCTTCTTCAACTCTGAAAGCTGGGGAAACGTGAGCAGAAAAGTTCTTGTGTCTCTTTTCGTATCTGTTGTACTTAGCAATGTAGTGCAAGTATTCTCTTCTGATAATGATAGTTCTGTGCATCTTGGTAGAAACGACAACACCAGACAAAATCTTACCTCTGATAGAAACGTCACCAACAAATGGACACTTCTTGTCAATGTAGGTACCTTCAATGGCGGTCTTTGGGGTCTTGAAACCTAAACCGACATCCTTATACCATCTCTTGGTTCTTCTGGTAGCCTTGGCCTTTGGGTTGGTGAAGATGTGTGGTTGCTAAAAAATAAGACGTTAGTATAATGTTCAAAAGTGTTAAATTTCACAATGAGATAGTAGCATTTTCCCGTGAGGTACCGTAATAGTATGTGTGCTTTACTTTGCTCCCTCTGAAAAATTTTATTATATTGCATATAGATCAATTCCTAGCACTTACAATCATGTTGAACACTTATGATACAAGTATTTGCATGATTCTCTGATCGTTTTTACATTATCCTCTGAAAACCGTATTGTGTATCCAGTGTTGAATAACTCTTTGTCAATTACGAGTTTGGTTTATACTTCAAATTGTGTCTTTTCTGTTTATCATTCCCATAACTTTACTATCTATCTTGTTTTTTCTATCGTTTGCATACCTTTTGGAAAGCCTTTTCAGATTGAACGGTCAATTCAGTAGCCATTTTGTCTGTTTGTGTATCTTAGTCTATGTATCCACTAAAGATTATACACAAACGAAAAATTTTGAGATTACTTCGCGGTGGTGATACTAGCATTTTTCAAAAGGGCAGTCACACTTGAGATTAATTTTCAAGCTTGAAATTTGCAGCTCCAAAAATGACTGTGGTTTTAAGGGGGGTTGACATATAATATATTTACACGTGATTATCACGTGTTAATTTTATAGACCCTAAAATTTCAACGTTTAAAAGATGGTATAAATGTACTTCAATTAGATAATAAAATCATAATAGAAACTTCAACTCGTCTGCCTTTTGTTCACCAACTAATTTTGCCAATCTTTCTCTGTCTATCATAACCATATCTTGGAAATCAAAGCCAGGAACAACAACTTCACTTGCCCATAGGCAGTTTTCGTTGCTTGCACTTTTACCTTCTTCAGGGATTATGTAGCAGCCCTTCCATACATTAGCGGGGACCACCCACTGTGTAAGCTCGCCTTTTGCAGTATTGAATCCAACAACAAACGATTTGATGTTTCCATTAGGGTAAATCAAAACATATACAGCTCTACCTTTTTGTAGGATGTGAATGGATCTACCTGTTTTGTTATAGTGCATTTGCCCTATAGGTGATTCACATGTCATAAGATAGTGGATTAGTGAGCTTTGAGAATGGCCAACACCTTCAATCGTGTCAGATCTGTCAGTTTCCCTGAAGTAACCTCCGTTTGGGTGTTTGATCAGGTTCAGAGACTCTGCCAACTTAGTCAGTACACTTGCTTCCTTGAGGCCGGCTTCATAACTTGGTTTCTGTATAAGGGGGTGATTAGCCTTCGAGATGTTGTCCAACGTAAAAGATGAATATTCAGGCATATGCATAGATTGTTAAACTAAAGTTTATTAGGTGATGATAATACAATCTTTTTTTTCCTCAGTTTATAAGCAATATAAAATAAGATGCAATATTCAAGTAACCAACTCTTTTAATAGCTATATTTTAAGTCAATTGAGAGAAACTTTACCCGCTGTGCCCAACCATTTACTCAAAGAGTCAAGCAAGTCACCTTGTTCATCCAATGCAACAATGTCGTCTGCACCGCCGTAGCTGTCACCATTGATGACAAGGTTTGGAACAGTTGAGCGACCTGTATATGTTCCCACATGCTTTTGTAATTCACCACCATGCTCGTAAGTATCCAATTCCATGATAAACGGTTCTGGGTCAAATGTAAACTTATCCTTCAATAATGCCTTCAACTTCTTCGAGTAAGGGCAATATGTTTTTGAGAATATGACAATTGGTGCTTTTGCCAGTATCAGATCGTAGTCGGCTGCAACGTTGTATTCAGTTTTATCATTAGCAACTTTGGCACTTTGGACCTTTTCACTAATTTTGTTCTTATTTTGCTTCTTCTTTCTATTACTAGTGTCCTTGTTCTCTGGGTTTTCTGTTGCCTCATCAAGCTTTTGTTGGGTGAACTCTTTAACGGAGTGTAATGATTCCTTCTTTTTATCATTCCTGAATTTGTCAACAATTTTGCTAGCACTATGATCCTTACCCTCATGTTTGGGATCTTGTTTTCCCTTTCCGTTGTGATGAGAGTCAAAGAAGTCGGACTCGCGTCCCTTGTAGTTCGTATCTTGTCCATCGAAATCCACAACTCGGATTGATGGTGGCAATGAAAAATTATAAATCAGTAATCCGATAGATAAGATGCAAATGACATATATAGTAAGCTTCTTTTGTTTCTTAGATAGTCTCCACTCGGAATACTTTGTCCTTGCATGCATATTCATGTCTTATGCCTGTTTTCACGAACAAACTTGTTTGAGTATTGTTATTCTCTTGAGTGTTCTTTTTTGAGAAAAAAATGCACTCACGTTTATTGTTCAAACTATTTCTGAATTGGTTTTCTGATAAGCAAATATTTCACAAAAATTACGAGTCAATATTGTAATAGGAGCTGATTAATTTAACGTTACAAATCTGTTATGAAAGTATTTAGTTGAATTGTTCGTATATAAAATTTGGAGAATTTATTATCAATAAATGAGAGCCTTATCCAGTAATGATCTCAGCGTATAACATTCTCTTGAGATCTATCATCTCTAACTGCTCCTTGTAATCGTCAAAAAAGAAGAAATCAGTAGGCATCTGATCAGCGCAAAGCTCCGAACTTGGGTTCCGAAACTCATACACATAGGGATGATCGAGACAATCATCGATTGTCATTCTCTTGTTTGGGTTAAACGTGAGCGTCTTTTCAATGAAATCAATAGCATTCGGATTGGTGTTCCTAAAGATCTTTTTCATTGGAATTTTCCTTTGCTTTGTGGTTCCCTTCTCAATATACTCTCTAGCCCTTTTTAATTTGATACAGTCTAGGTCCTCTCCGCTGGGAGTGCCCAATACTTCAAATATTAATAGTAACTGGTGCCTGTAATCTTTTCCAGGGAAAAATGGCTCCCTTAAAATCATTTCAGCTAAAATGCAACCAATCGACCAGATGTCAATAGCTTTGGTGTATTGAGATAATGATAGCATGATCTCTGGTGCTCTGTACCATCTAGTAGCGACGTACTCCGTCAGCAAAAGTGGATTTTCCTTTCGGTGATCATTTTCCAGTCTGGCGAGTCCGAAATCACAGATTTTCAAATCACACTTTTCGTTAACAAGTAGATTTGCCGGTTTCAAATCTCTATGGATGATTCCGCACGAATGAAGATATTTGACACCTTTCAACAGTTGGTATAGCATGTATATCATGTGCTTATCACTCAAACTGTGAGTTCTGATTACTGAGTGCATATCAGCGTCCATGTACTCTTGAATCAAATACACTTCATTGAATCCTTCAAACGACATTGGCTTTTGAATATCTAGGATTCTTACTATATTTGGATGATCAAAATGCTTCAAAAACTTGACCTCTCGTAGTGTCCTCAAACAAAATAGCTCTCTCTCAAATGGCTCTACCTTCTTTATTGCCACAAGCTGGCTCGATCCTATTTTGTGACCAACTGCAACAACTCCGTATGCACCTTGTCCAATCACTGAGTGAACTTTATAGTCTCTGATGTTAAAGACAAAGTTCTCCTTAGACATAGCTGAAGAATGACAACTAGTAAATCGTTATCGCAAACTTGTACCTATGCCACTGTTCCTGCTGCATCTTTCCTATTTAAACTCTGTATCTGTTTCAAAGTTTATAACATGAAACAAGGCAGTGCGTTTCAACCTGTCAGTTAACCGTGTCTAGGTGTTTCCTCCATTTGAAACCAAGGGGCAGCATTCATACAACCACGCTTGTGACATGCGACATTATAATACAAACCAACGACTCATTCTCGTGAATGCAATTACTCGTTTTATAGCTGCGCTGTAAAGATGCGTCATGAGCACTATCGTTCCGAATCTTTTTTTGCGAAATCTCCTAAACGATAACAAAGAAAGAGATGAAAACCGTTTATTCTTAGTCAATAGCTTGTCCATACCCTTGTTTCACGCCAGCATGTCTACCTTGTCATCATCAAATCATAAAGTTGCTGTTATCACAGGTACATCCGGTAATCTGGGTACCAATATTGCTAAGAGATTGATTGTTCAGCTGCCATCCACAACCAGACTGACTATTGTAGTCACCTCACGTACACTATCTACGGCCAACAAATGTATAAAAGATCTTTACGAATTTGCAGAAACTATTGATAGAAAGGGAATTGTAGACTTCGACTACTGTCTCATTGATTTCACTAATATGGTGTCTGTTTTAAATGCTGTTTATGAATTATCGAGAAACCATGATAAAATTGATTACCTTTTTATCAATGCTGCTCAGGGTGTTTATGATGGCATAGATTGGGGAAAGGCTATTATTGAGTGTTGCACGAACCCAATTAAGGGTGTTACTTACCCAACTTATAAAATTCAAAGAGTTGGCGTCAAATCAAAGGATGACTTAGGGTTGGTTTTCCAAGTTAATGTCTTTGCACCTTATTATCTTATTCAAAAATTAATAGAAAATAAACTCTTCAAAAAGGAGTTGCATCCAAAGGTTATTTGGATTTCATCTGTGATGTCAAAACCAGAGTATTTAGATCTCACTGATTTACAACTATTGCAGTCAGATGAATCCTATGAAGGTTCGAAAAGATTAGTCGACTTGATTCATTTGGCAACTTTCAAAACTTTATTAAAAGATTATGGTGTTGTCCAATACTTGACTCATCCAGGTATATTTACATCATTTTCCTTTTTTGAGTTTTTGAATCCTTTTACCTACTACGGGATGTTGATGTTATTTTATATTGCAAGGTTTTTAGGCTCTCCATGGCACAATATTAGTGGTTGGAATGCTGCAAACGCACCTTTGGTCACTGCTTTGGAAACTGACCCAAAATTGGATTCTCTAAGTATTAAATATGGATCTGCTACCAGCTGGAACGGCGAAGAATATATCAAAACAACGCCTGTGGAATCTACAGGTGCAGATGTAGTTTTGAAGTACTTTGAAAATTTGAAATCAGAGTGGGACGATAAACTTAAAAACCAGATAAGAGAATAATAATTTCTTGATTTTATTCTAAAAAGACAGGTCGTTAGAACTACGTAATTGTATATAATTGTTATTAATATCATTAGTTTTCCAACGACATTAATGAAGCAACGAATGTCAAAATCAATCTTGATCTAACTTCATTAATATCTTCTGGAACAAGCCAAATAAGGGCTCCTAACTTTCTTGCAATTGAAATTGCCAATCTAGCATTAGCATACCTTTCTTCTTCAGTATTACCAGGTGTTACTAAATCATAATCAACGTAGTCTGATTTGATACCATTTAAAACATCCAAAAGAAAGTGGCCATTAGATAAAGATAAGTCTTTAAAGGATCTGACGTTTGGCACCTTACCCCCTTTGGTGACCATTGAATTAGCCCACTTAAGAATATCTGAATCTGAAATTTCACGTCCACCAACACTCAAACTAGATAGGGTGTTGTTAATGTTTCTTCTCATTAATTGCCATACAAGACCTAATGTTAAGACTTTGTTACCATCTGTGATATCAGCACCTTCAATACCGACAAGAGAAAATCTGTTTGCTTTACCAATAGCAACACAGTAGTTAGTATTTTCAAGCGCTTTGAATCTAGACATTTCATTACCGTTGGTTGGCCTTTTGTTAACATGCTTCGTGTTAACGGAACCTGGCATAACTTTTTCGAAAGCTTCTAAAAGAACATTACCATCCTTCAAATCTTCAAATAATGAAACGACTGGAGGATCAACATCAAGAGAATTTAGCCATAAAGTGAAGACTCTAGCTTCTCTTTCACCTTCGGCGTCGAAATCCTCAATTTCAGACTTTTCAGCTTCTTCAATCGGGTCTAAACCTGGCAATGTGTTAAATAGATGAGCAACAAAGGCCAAATTCAATTTAGGATTACCAGCAACCAGGGCTTTTGGAGTTAAGTACTTTCTGCAGCCTATTTTGTCAGCATTTTGTAAAATTTGTTCAGCTCTAGTCATAAGATCCGCAACTTGAAGAGGAGCCTTAGAACATTCTTGTGGAGCCAATTGATTTAATAAAATTGTATAGTTTTCACCATCTTGAACGTCTTGGGAAAAGTTATTGACTCTTCTGTTCCAACCAGCAGCTTTCAAATGGTAGTTGAACCATCTTAAAAGAATCTTCTCTGGTGGCAATCTCAAAAATTGTTCTAAAGTTTCGTCATCTTCTAACAATCTGTATAACTCAGGATGCAACTTGATATCAATTTTAGACAAAAGTCCTCTCCTGATGATTTGCCATATAAGACCTAAAATTAAATGTTCCTTACCATCAATGATGTCTTCAGAATGAACGTTGACAACAACACATCCAATGGCTTTTGCAGAGTTCAAAACAATGTTAGCATTTTCCAACAACTTGAAGTTGTTTAGAGGTTTACCACTCTTTGGTAAATTCAAAACTCTGGTATCAATGGTATCAGGAACAGAATCGTTAATCAATGCAGACAAAATCAAACCATCATTACATTCATCAAACAACTCAAAGTTATCGAGCGCAAATGGTAACTTGTTTGCAACCAGATCGTCACCTTGCAAAACGGCATTGATGTGTCTTGTGAATTCGACACGTTCTTCATCATCAATAGTGTGGATTGTACGACCACCCTTGGCACCAATGACAACTTTAGCCTTGTTTCTGGTAAAAGTTTCAATGCTTCCGGAATTAATTGTTTGAGCAGTGGAAACAGCAGGAGCCGCAGACTTAAGCTCCTTCACCTTGGCATTTAGTTCAACATAATCTTCTAATTCAATATGGCCGGAAGCGTCCACCTGGACAGACTTCAAAGCTTCTCTCACCTCATCATATGATGCCTTACCTGACTTTGAGACGTTATCAATGGCATCCTTTTTGTCAATCCAACCGGATTCGTTGATGTCAACATTTCTAAACTCGTCAATGAGTTCAAAAAGCTCGCCCTGGTCCAGTACCGGGAACTTCTTTTGTAGTTTTAATACGTTCATTATTTCAATGCTTGAAGATGATAAATGTGGTTAAAGTTGAAAACGCCTTCATAGGGGGCTGGCGCTTTTAAAAATTTCTACAGTGGGAATTTTTCAGTTAACCTATCTATCAATTAGTATACATAAAATATGGTACAAGACATTGGAGAGCAAAGGACCTGCTAGCTGAACTCTGTGTCTTCTTTGTTTAGTAAATCCTTCACGGTTTTCCTGATGCCCTTTGATAAATACGGGCCTAAATCTTGTCCTTTTGATTTAGGACCGTATAGCTTATCCAGAGGTAAGTCCAATAAATTATACTCACCGTGCATTGCACTAAGACAACGTTGTCTTTTGAAATCTTCATCTATACCTTGTGCAAGTTCCTTCATTTCATTATCGAACTCATCGCTGAGAGACTCCCAAACTTCAACGTTTTCCAACTCAAACGATTTCAAAAAATCTGGAGAGTTTTGGAATACATTAGGTAGCTTTGAAGTTTGCAATTTGTTTTGTAAAATCTCTCTCCTTGAAAGAGGCTTAAATGCATTCTTCATAACGTTCAACCTTCGGTCGAGCGATCCGTTTTGATATTTGACGTTTTTGGAAATGGTTTCTTTCTTAAAAAGGTTTTTGGTTTCCTCTTTTGACAAGTTGGGTATCTGGACAATCAGATCATCATCTTCTTCACTATTGTTATCAGGCTGATCGTCAAGCTCAGAACCAAATTTTTGGAAGTGCAGTCTGGAAGTCATTTCACTCTCTTCTAAAGCTCTCAGTTTGCTGATTCTAAGCGGCCTTTTCGTGCAGAAAGTCTTATAGTCATATGTATTAATACCTGCAGATCCAATATTCTGCCGTATGATGACATCTCCGTCTGTGGTGCTTGTTGTTATTGTGGTATTCGTTATATTATTGTTAGCATGGTGATAAGAGTTCGCACTATTGTTGGTCAAATTCGGCGGCTGGGAACTGCAGTCTTCATTCAAGGTGTTACTTTTAGTAAAGTTCGTAGTGTTGGATAGTATATTTCGACTCGAGTTAGCCTTTTTTGTGTTTGTGGGTGTTGTTAACTCATTTGTGTGTCTTCTTAAAAATGATCTTTTCTTGTTAGGGTGGTGGGGTATCTGCAGTTGATCGGACCCCGTAGCTGGTGTCCTGAGTTCATCACCATCATCCTTGTGTCGGATCATAGCTCGAAATATCTGTCGTCTCCGTCCCTCTGATCTCATTAAGCAATATCTTCTTTTGCTAGAGCACTTGCCAAAAGGCAAAAGGTGAGAATTAATAAATATGGGAAACGCTTCTTAGGTACCCAAAGCTCATATGCTCATGGTATTTACACTTGTGTATTCTAGTATAGTATTAAGTTGGCAATTAAAAATAGCTGATAAAAGGTGACGAATATAAACAATTAAATAACATGTCATATAACATGGAAGCCCATTTAAGCAAAAGTGGCTTTTTCTTCCTCGACTTGATGAAGGTCAGTTTCGATGACGGAGTCATCAGAGGATGCATTATCAAACAAGTGGCCACCACCTAACTGACTAATATCAAAGCCGTTGGAAGATAGATATTCCAAAAATTTGAAGTCTTCTCTTTGCATGGCTTCTTGGTCAACTGGAGGCAAACCGAACATTGCCAAAAAGGCAGCAAAGATAGCCAAGGAGGAAGCCAACCAGAAAGGAACTTGGTAACCTTCGTTACCGGAGTAGTGCTTTTGGAATGATGGGAAGGCGTAGGTACCACAGAACGCACCGATCTTACCAATGGCGGCGGCAATACCGTAGTAGACACCTCTCACAGGGGTAGCAGATGTCTTTGCAGCAAGGATACCAATGTTGTTACCAGCACCGAATTCACCTAGGGTCATGAAGATACCATACACGACAACAAAACCTCCAATGTGCTCAATCAAATGTCCGTAGATACCTGCCATGAGGTAACCGATGGCGGCTTGGAGCACCAAACCAATAGTAATGGTCAATCTAGGACCGATGAAGTCAGAGAAAAAGGCACCGATGAAGGAACCAGGGATGTAGAACAAGTTCAAGACAACGTTCCACCCAAATGTCTTGTACATATCGCCGTCCTTGATGATGTGGTTCAAGATTGGAGAGGAGTAGATACCGAAAGCGTAAGCGGAGAAATCGTAAATCCACCAGATGATACTGACGACAAGAAGTCTGGCCCAGTAATACTTGACAACAAGAGTCCAAGGAACAGTCACCTTTTTGAAGTTCAGCTTTTGGTACTGAGTGCCCTCCTTGAAAAAGGCTCTCATAATGAAAAGCGAGATTGGAGGAATGGCACCAATACCCAAAGTGACTCTCCAGACCGGCTGCAAGTTGTCAGGACCACAGATCCAGAGCATCACCATTGGCACAAAGGCCGAGACGACGAAACCGAAGTCGATCATGAAGTTGGTGAACAAGGCAAAGTATCTGTTTCTGTTACCGGCAGGCAAGAGCGCAGAGGCCTCAGCACAGGCTGCGGACCCGGTAGGGTACTCAGCACCAATGAAGATACCGAGGAAGAATCTGTACGCAGTAAGGGCCGCAAAGAGACCACCCGCGTTACCGCCGACCCAAGGCTCCGTGCCAACACCCCAGGACCCAGCTGCAAGGATGGAAAAGAGAATAAGACCACCAGACGAGATCAACATCCCCGTCTTTCTGCCAATGTAGTCGGACACGACACCGAACGACAACTGGCCCACAACCGTACCCACAAACGCAATGGCCGACACGTTCTGCAATGCTGGCGAGTTGGTGTACTGCTTGCCGTAGATCTTCGAGAGACATGTAGACGCAGTACCGATGGCGTTGTTCACGTAACCGTCTGAGAACAACCCCGCACCTGCTGTGAAGATAGGCCAGTACGACTTCTTGCCCGAAGGCGAAATCGACTCCTCCTTGAGCGACACCTGGTTACCATCCTTGTCCTCAAACGTGATGTGTTGCAGTTCGTCTGCGCTCACGGTGTTTCTGCCCCACGTGATTTCTTTCTTGATGATTTCAGGCAAGGATCTGAATGGCATTGCTGTTGCTGCTGCTGCTGTTGATGCTGTCTCGCTCACACCACCACCAACTGGGAGAGACTCACCATTCCTTTTATAGCCAAGACGCTGCCTTCCCAATTGGGCAGATAGACGAAGAAATTTTCTAGCAAATTGCCTAATTAGACATTGGTCTCGCACATGTGAAAGTGCGCCTTATAAGCTGTCTAGGAGGGTATGATCGCAGAACAAGAAGCCAATGGTAGCGCCGCTGGCGCAGCGATCATGTGCCGCTGGTCTCCCATGCCTGCTGCTGAGGTCTGCGAGTCCAAACATGCGTCCCAGTACCCGCTGGTGTTGCGCTAGCTCGATTTCCACCCTTCGCCTCCTATATGTCCTGCATTCATTTAGCCAAGACGTTAATCTTGGCCTCAGACAATAGCCAAGGTGGGGAATGTTACCACGTGTGTGGCACAGAATGGAACCTATGGCTGACAATGTAAGCCGTAGCAAGCACTTGGGTGAGTTGCGACTGTTATTGCCTAATTAAGAAGGTGAAATCAGGATTTAGGCCTGGGAGAGCCAGAGCTATTGTTCAAAGCCACGAGAAGGTAATAAAGAAGGGTTTTAAAGTAGTCTCACGTGGACTGCATTAGTAAACTATAGATGGGAGTTAGGTAGACTTAGACTTGGCGGTTCCTGGCTTGATCAACCTGGTAGCGAATTTCATCATTTTGAAGAACCAGTTGAAGTTGAGGATCTGGAAGCCTACGTTGAGCACGTAGACACACGCAATCAAGTAGTTGGAGATCTCAGCACGCAGGGGCCACATGCGGTAGAAGGAGTACGCGGTGGCGTAGACGCCCCAGAGGATTCTGACGCAGAAGAAGACGAGAAGCAACAGGAGCCCGTTGAGGGTGATGAGCGACTGCGGCCACATGCCCTTGGGCGACCTCGTCATCATGAAGTGGAACTGCACGAAGGGCGTGCTGGCCTCGTAGATCAAGAAGGCGCACAAGTAAGGCTGACAGAAGGGCAACAGCGTGGACGCAAAGACCACGAGGGCGCCGAAGGCGTGGAACAGGAACTCGAAGCCGTAGAGGTCGTAGTGCAAGAGGCAGCAGTAGACCAAGTCCCAGACGAAGTAGCCAATGCAGAAGGAGGAGGCCAGGCCGGCGAAGTCGTAGGACCCCAAGATCGGGTTCTCCTTGTACTGCGGGTGGTTGAACATGGGGATGCAGATCAGCACGGACAGCACCGCCTGCACGATCCCCACCACGCGCACGTTAAAGTTCTCTCTCGTCTTCTCGTCCGCCTCCGTGTCAAACCACGCTCCAAACACCCGTCTGTTTATCGCCGGCGCCAGCTTCAACAGGCCGTGGAAAAAGAACGAGAAAAACACAATCTCGTGCCAATGCTTCACATAGAGGTTGTCTGTGTGTGCAGGAAAGGGTCTGAGGCGCAAGAACGGATCGCTCTCAATGTAAAACGACATTGCTTCTCTGTAAAGAAAATACACAGTGCACACACTACACAGAGATCAGTATATATTTTCCACGCAGCTTCTCACACAAAAATTGTTGGCCTCCGAAATCAGCTCTGGTGGTACCCTTCAACAAATCCTCTCAGAAGCGCTGCGAGGCCAATGGCACCAGGGTCTGGTAGCCCGCCCTCTGCGTCAAACTGCTTGAACTCCTCCTCGCCCACATAGCTGGCACGCCCGAACTTTGCTGCCAGCTTTCTCGTAGACTCAGCTCCAGAGTGCGCAGCGTCAACTGCCTTGTCAAGATCCCCTGTTTTGTCTAGCGTCTCAACAAATGGGATCAGTGCGTCCATAAGCGTTCTGTCCCCAACGCGAGCCTTGGTGTAACGCTGCAACCCACTGAGTCCGGCCGCCAACGCGTTCGCCAAAACACCCTTATCCACTGACACGCCCTTATCGCCTGCCTCGTTGTCTTGTGCCTTCAAATAGGCTCCCACTGACGAAATGAAAATAGAGTAAATACCTCCCGAGGTACCCCCCATCGCACTTTCAACAAGGTCAGTGATCTCGTCAAGCGACTTCACCGCGTCCTTCAACTCCAGCTCCTTGTCGTCCAGGGCCTTGGTCAACACATTCGCCCCCGCTGCCAATGTTTCACCACAGTCCCCATCACCAGCAACAGTGTCGTACAATGTAATCTTTGGCTCCAACTCAAGCACCCTTTTGGCACCGCTTCTGATGATGTTTTCTAGAGTCTCTGGGTCAAATGTAGCGTTTGACGACACCTTCGAAGTTTGAGGTGCTTCCTTCACAATGTAGTCTTCTCTTTCCCAATCTTGCGCCTTCAAGTGGGAATTCCATCCAGGAGCAGTGGTTGGCAAGTCAAGAATATCGATCACCTCCTTACCACCGGCCTTGGTGGCGTTCAACAGAGTGATAGAAAAACCAGGACCATCCAAGGATGAAGTAAATGTACCAGTATAGATCCTAACCGGTTTAATCTTCCAGTCCGATGCCAAGTGCTGAACGACGATTGATTGAATGGCATAGAGCTCCAAATTAGAAGTGGAACCTAAGTTATTGATGAGCAACACAACCTCGTCGTCAGCATCAAAGTCAACATAATGTCTTTCCTTATCGTTTGGATCAAGAAGATATTTGAGTAAAGTCGAAACGAGTTGATCGATAGTTGGAATTGGGCTCAGTCTCTTGATACCTGGCTCGTTGTGAATACCCATACCGATTTCAATCTCCGTAGAACTGAGAACATGTTCTTTGTTTTCGTCGTCGTCATCATTGGCAGCATGAGTACCAGGAATTGTAACGTGATCGAGAGAAGCACCTATGGTGACTAAATTGTCAATAATCTTTTGACCAAATTGAGTGGCTTCTTTCAAACTGACTTCTGTGGATGCGACCTTACCACCAACACACTTGTGAACCAAAGTGGTACCTGCAAGACCTCTCCTTCCAACAAACCCGTTCTTGGTTCTGCCAACAGATACGTCGTCTTGAACGATTAGCAACTCAACGTCTATGTTGGCAGCCTTAGCTCTTTCACTAGCTAGCCCAAAGTGAAGAATGTCACCCGTGTAGTTTTTGACAATAATAATGGTACCCTTGTCAGTTGGCTTCGAGTTGATACCTGCTACAATTTGTTTAACAGAAGGAGATGCAAATACAGATCCACAAACAGCAACATCTAGCATATTATCACCAACAAACCCCAAATGCAATGGCTCGTGACCAGACCCACCACCAGATAAAACAGTGATCTTCTTATCCCTGGTATCTGCGGAGTTGAAAACAACCCTTTCGTTTTCAATGTATTTCAATTGCGGATTGGCAAGGCAGACTCCGTTGATTGAAGTCTTTACAACGTCTTGTTCATAGTTCCAGTGCTTTGTCAATGGCATTTTCTTGCTGCTTTTATTTTATGCTTGAAAAGAGTTGTATATAGAGTAAATGACAGCGTCTGCAAAAATATCTTCCCCTTTTTATGGCAAACTATCAACCGATGGGATATGAGAAGACGTCATTTTGTTATAGCCGCTTATAATCGGTTTCAACATCACTATTGATTGGCTTATTTTCGCCTTTAGATGTCGGTGAATAGCGATAGTGTGCTTGTTGTTTTACACTTTGGTCAGGTTTAGAAAAGTCAGATTTTAGTTAAAAAGGTCCCTTTCTGATAAAGTTTGCAAGCTTCTATAACAGCGTGATAGTATCCAATGTAAATACTTTATTGTAGAGTCCTGGTACATGTTCCCATTATAAGCCCGTATAAAATGTTGCCCTTCAGGCCAAAATCAGAATGACAAGAACTGGTTAAGCCGATACTGGCAACAAATTTGTTTAGTTGCATCGCAATTATCGTTACTTGCTATAACAATATCATACATGTTTTCAGTTTTACTGCTGTTTCTGTTTCTCACCGCTGGCAATGCAAAAGGTGTTTCTAATGTCAATGGAGCATCATGTTTATACATTGCGTCTAATTTTACTGCCTTCCCATTCGACTGCCCACTGCCGGACTTGGCTTATAGATGTCGCTGCTCTGATCCAGGATTTGTAGGTACTGTACTCAATTGCATTGAGACTTATGCCGATGATGCCAAAGATCTTTCGTTTGGACTAAAGCAAATAATAGACACCTGTAAAGCTCAGGGTGGAGTCGAGTGGGAATTTATTGCATTGGCAGATGTGCTTGCTAACTCTACCAGATATCTGATCGAATATGAAACTGTCCCCAAGCAGACTTACAAAACAAGATGGTATTTACAGGCAATAAAGGCAAAAGAAAGGTTGCAACGTGGTTATAAACTGAACCAGATTAGAGTTGATAATGCTATTAAGGAAATTGGCATTGATAAGATCTTGAATACGCCACGATACATTTTAAGGAATCCTGTCTTGATACCTCAAAATCTATATAATATTTCAAAGAATAGTGTCACCAACCTAATATCGCAAAGAAAATTGGCGACTAGGTACGGTATCTATCTTTATATGTACTGGGCTGTGGTTATGATAATTGCAAGTACTGCAAACGTGCTACAATGGTGCAGTCCTAGCGTCAACAACTTCATACAATCTAACAAATTTGCTTTAATATTCAAAAGAAAAATTATCTGTCCACAAGTCGTCAAACCACACAAATTTGTCAACGGGAAGCAAAGAGAGTATAATAATAGATTTTTGAAGCGGTGTAATTCCAATTTTGTTACAACCATGTACACAATGCCTTTGAGAGTTCATGCAATTGTGATTTTAGGCTACATTTTACTAGCGATCGTATTCTGCTCAGTGAATTATGAGATTGTTACACCAAATACAGTTTTCACTTGTCCCAGAGGTCAAAAATATGTGGCTATAGCGGACCGCGCAGGTATCATTGGAACAACACAATTACCAATTGTGTTCTTGTTTTTCACAAGAAACAATGTCTTGAGTCATATCTCCGGACTTTCATACAGAACTTTTCAAATTTTTCATAAATGGATTGCCAGAGTAACTTTTATTTTGCTACTACTTCATTGCTATTTTTATTTACTGTTTGTAGGTGTCAGAGGTGATTACATTGATCGATGGGGATTGCTCAAATGGAGGTGTGCAAATATCTCATTTGCTGCCATCACAATTACTGTAACAATTTCATTTTTCAGAGGATTTGGGTATGAAATCTTCAAAATGACGCACAAAGTGTGTCTCATAGTGTTCTGTGTCGGAGCTTGGTACCACTGTTTGACACTTGGGTGGACTGAATATTTGGTTGTTTGCTTTTTCTTTTGGGGTTTAGAGTACCTCTTGAGGGTCTTCAAGATAATAACTAGTGGAGGTGTTTTAAAAGCGCATTGCGATTTACTCTTGGATACTAAAGGTGAGCCTCACTCTATTAGGATGATTGCCAATCCATCTGGCTGGTGGAAGCCATTTCCTGGTAGCTATTGTTGGATTTATGTACTAAAAGAGGATATGTTTTGGCAGGCTCATCCTTTCACAATAGTTTCGACAACAAATGTTAAAGATTATAATCAGTTGGTGTTTTCAATTAGAGTCAAACAAGGAGGCACAAAAACCTTAGCCAAGCACATTGCCAAAACTGATTCTGTGTATGTTATGATAGAAGGACCATATGGTAACAGCGTGCCTTTCAAACAATACACAGAGACAGTACTGATCGCAGGTGGAGTTGGTATGGCAGTTATTTACTCTATGGCTATAGACGTTGCTAATATCCTCCGTGCCAACAATATTAGAAACAATATGAATAAATCAGGCACCGTTTCTATCATTTGGGTTGTTCCAAATTTGGAAAGCATATATGCCTTTAAAGAAGAGGTTGCCAATTTTAAAAAGTATAAAGACGTACTTCAAGTTGAAATTTTTATTAGTAGATCATTGCAAGAGCCCTCACTTGAATACAAACAATGTGAAACACTAAATGTTGATGCCGAGAAAAGTGATGAACACTTAAATCAGATGAAAGAGTTTTTAGAGGAGTTGATTGAAATGTCAAACGATAGTGAATCATTTAATGTAAACTTCAATGACAAACCACATCTAGAATCAGAGATCCAGGTTTACTTGAATTCTGTTGAAGTGTCACCTATCGCACTAATATCCTGCGGGCCAACACAAATGAACGCTGATGTGCGTTTGGCCGTTGCAAGCTGCTTGAAAAATGGTAAATGTGTTGACTATTTTGAAGAAGAATTATTGTGGTGATAATCAACTGGTTTTTACTAGTACAGTTTGTTGGTTTTCATTAGCTGCTATCTGTATAATTTCATCGTAGCTGAAAAAGTCCAACTCGTGCTTAAATGCTGAGCTATCTATAAAGTGAAACTGTAAGTCTTTTTTTTAGCTACTGGTACACATAGAGTTGTTGTAGTAACGTAACAAAAGAGTGTTTCGTGTTCAGTGGAACGAGATGTCTACTTCGAAGATCGGTGAAGACTTATGGCGACAGCAGAGTGGTAAAATCAGCGGGGAACTATTTGCATTAACGTATGGTGCATTAGTTTCACAGTTGTGGGACGAGATGGATGGTGATGCATTAGCAGTGAACAAGGAATTACAGCAAATCGGATACGACATTGGAGTAAGATTGATCGAAGAGTTTCTTAGCAGGACGCAATTGAGTCGGTGTCATGATTTCAAGGACACAGCAGAGATAATATCAAAAGTTGGGTTTAAAATGTTTTTGAATATCACACCGCAAGTGACAGGGTGGTCCAGAGACCAAAAGGAGTTTCAGTTGAAATTCAACGAGAATCCTCTTACAGAATTTGTGGAATTGCCACCTAGTGCAGAGAAGTTGTGGTACTCAAATGTTCTTGTAGGTGTTTTATTAGGTGCACTAGAGATGGTGCAGCTGAAATGTGAAATAGAATGGCTTAGTGATGTTTTGAAGGGCGATTCGTCTACAGTGATGAAGGTTAAGCTAATTAGGGTGGCTACAGAAGATGTTCCGGCTGGTGACGAATGAGCTTTCCGTGTCAAAACAAATCAGTAAGTTCTGTTCTCTTCTGCTAAACTAAAAATTAGTTAAGATTCAGGTAATGTAGATAAGGTTGTAACAGAGATCATCATGCTGAAATGACATTGCGAAAGTGCACCAGTCTAAAGATAGACCTACTGGCCTCAAGTATCAGACTTGGTTGTTCTAACTCAAAAGAAGAAGGTGCATTGACCAAACGAGAATTTTTCATTTGTCTTTAGAAGCCCTTTTATAGTTTGCAACAGGGTTTCATATGTATGAAAACACCTAATAAATTGTGTTAGTCCACCCATCAATATAATCACAAAGGTACTAGTAAGGCATAGTAATACAATTAAACCTACAGAACATCTTTCAATGGCGGCTCGTAAGTAATTAAAGTTTCGACCTTTGCTCGTTATTTTTTTCTTATACAAGGCAATCAGTAATTCAGTTACAACGATGGAAACTGACTTGTATACAAACGTTCTCAGCCACTACGAAGACAATGCCAGCCATAGCGATTTCGAGATGGAATCACAGGACTCTTGGGCTGAGGGAGAAGCTCCTGAACAAATAAAAGGATTAACTTTGGATGACAATCAGAAAGCAGTGGAGGCTGAAGAAGTAAGACAGGAATCTGACATTAGAGAGCTACTACCAGAAGGCGATGACGATGATGACGATGATTACGATGTCGATATCAGTAATGATGATGATGAGTATGATGATGCTGAACGAAGATCGATAAAAGAGTACGAACAGGAAGTCAAAGAAGGTGATGAAACTTCCGACCTCAAAGTACCTGAGTTATTAGAACATCCAATGGTGGACATTACTAGGGATCCTAGTATCTCCTCTCGTATCAGTAGCGATATGGACATCTTTTCAACCAGAACTCCAACCACGTCTTTACAACAATCACTTAAAGAACCCCCAAACAATTTTCAACAGTTCACAGATAAAAATCAGAACAAAACTCGAACATCAACGATGACATCAACGGTGACCAGTCAATTTCAACCTCCTAACAACATGAACCAGTTTGTGAATAACGCAGGTTACTCTCAAAGCATATATTCTACCGATATAGGTGATGACGATATGGAATCGCAGTTCTCCTATCTACCAAACGATGACAAACCATGGGAAATGGGATACAACCCTCCTAAGATACCTATTTCTAAAGTGCAAACAACAGATACAATAGGAACTAGTAGTGCGGAATCGTTAATGAAATTTGAATCACAATTGAACCATAATCGACAAGCTTTTAATAACAACGAGGATATCATTTCAACAGATCAACAATCTGTCACCACTATTGATGAAGATAACCATGATAATGATGAAACTGATCATGAAGAAGAATATGGAAGTATCATTGATAACAGGACATTAAAGTCGGAAGATACATCAACACACAATGACGAAGCAGATGATAGTCATTTAAGTACATCAACTGCACCAACTGCTGACACAGGAAATAGTCAACTGAAAAAAACAACCAGTAAAACATCTACAAGTAACAAAGAACTCTACTCAAAATCAGTCCTTCCTATAATTCAGGCAAAAACGTCAAATCCACAAAAAATTGTCAAGATAAAGGAGTTGAGATTAGAACAAAGTAAACATGATACAATGCTTTCCAATTGGTTAATTACTCAAACGGAACTTGCAAAATCCACAGTTTCAACAAGACAGGCAGATTTGGGACCAAATGTTAAAATTGCACTGAACACAAAGTACACTGGCGGTTCCCCTATGGTACCGAATGCGGGAATTGGTTTAGGCTATGGTATCAGTGCAGGGTTAGACTCGACGAAAAGCAAAGTTGCTGACGTTGGTGAGGGTCTTCATAGGGGAATGCAAAGTTTGGGTAGGGTTGCCAAAGGTTTTGTAGGTAGTGAAAGTGGACCCAAGCATTTGTTTAGAAGAAAAGATTCAAGGAGATGATGTCTGTGACATTTGTATTAATATAGCAACCATAAGAACGTTATAATTTAATGAATACTTATAATAATAACGAAATACATAATAGTAGAAAAAACCATAAAGTCTAACACGTTTGATTATACAACAGTAATCAAATTGCAGGTTTTGCATCAGATGCTAAATCCTGCTCTTTCCTTTCTGGATTCTTTTCTTCTGCTTCTAAATCTTTCTCTTTTGTAACACCTTCCTCTTCTTTTTCTTCTTCATCTTCTTCTTCACTGTCATCAACAACAAAGCCACTATCGTCAGCGGTTGCTGTTGCTATAGTAGTAGAAGTGGTGGCTTTAGAAAAGGACTCTCTTTTCGTTGCTTCAGCAGGCAGCGATACTTTAGCATTGACTATTGAGGTGCCAACCGTTGGTTCAGGAGCCACCTCAGACAACGCCTCCCACCTCTTGTCTTTTTTAGAGCTGGCAGCTCTTGTAGGTTGTGGTTCTTCGATATTGTTTTCGCCTGTCACGTCTTGCAAATCAATTCCGGTTGATTTTGGAGGTTCGCTTGTGTCCAAAGCAGAAAACAATTGGTTTGTTGATCTTCTGACTGGTAATTGAGGTGGAGCAGATTCCTTTTCTTGATAATGAGGTCTGTTGAAAGCAGAACTCGAATTAGGAGTTGCTGAGAATCTCTGCTGAGGCTGATCTTCGCCGTTGAATTTCTTGGCAACATTGTCAAGCCAGCCACCAACGAAGTTCTTAGCGTCATTGAGGTTCTTGTTGATAGCTTCGACGAAGTCGTCTTCGTCGTTATCGTCGTCAATATCAATGAGAGGTCTCTCCTTGTAAGCACTCTTTGCTGGCTTCCTTTCGTAAGTTTTAGCCAATCTTCTTGCCAATTCCTCGTCTTCTTT
Source organism: Saturnispora serradocipensis (assembly GCA_030570415.1). Taxonomy (NCBI): domain Eukaryota; kingdom Fungi; phylum Ascomycota; class Pichiomycetes; order Pichiales; family Pichiaceae; genus Saturnispora; species Saturnispora serradocipensis. The sequence continues at coordinate 4,367 of JAJLVS010000014.1, read as the reverse complement.
GAGCTGCTTACGACGCTGGATCTCCTCATCACTTGGCCTTGGAGGTGGTGGTGGTGGTGCATCTTCAATTTTAGATGGAACCTTAATTTTAGATTCTGGATCTGATAAGTAGAGCAATGCGTTGGTAGCAGGTTCGATGGCCCCCATAGAAGCAATCAACAAGGCCTCGATGGTTCTTGCCTCCACGGTAGGAAACATGTCCTTCAATTGGTCGATACTAGACATGGTTTCCGATAATGAAAAGAAGAAAATGGTATTAATATTAAAATATGTATATATATAAAAAAAGCCCCCAGCTAAGTAACACAAGTACTTAAGAAAAAGATGGGAGACTTGATATGAATCATATGGTCGCTAGTGCCACACTTATTGAAGAAAACTATTCAGATCAACTAAATATCTCTGTTTAGGTTGTCTTCTCCTTGCTGCTTTTCATTCCTATGACGACTGTGTCCCATGCCAAGCGCCAAATGTACACAACCACATCTAGACAGATCAAAAACAGATATGGCCCCATGAGAGCACAGTATAGTAACCATGCAGTCCACACTACTGTTGTCTGGAACTGTATCCACAGCTCTGCTATCATTGACATCCAAACTGTTGATAACAACACATTTAAAACCTGGTGATAATAGGTAGCTTACGTAATAGGCAGCCTTATTTGTACAAAAATAGTATAAAAAACTCAGAGATTATTGTGTATAGAGGACTGTATGGGCAATCGTGGTAGCAGCCTATCAATACGGTGACATTGTAATATATGTAGACTGATGGTGTAGCTCAAAAAAATGCCATATTTGGTGAAACCTGTAGTGAAAGGCCTTGAATCAGACAAGTTGACAAGACGGAATTTGTGAAAACCCTGCTATTCGAAGGCACAACTGAGTTTCAACGCAATGTTTCAAGCCTCTATTATACCTACCGTCATAGCTGGATCTAGTTTTCAAATATGTCTTGTACTATGTAACGTAAATTTTTCATTTTTTTTTTTCATTTACTATATACATCAGCTAAAAAAGAAGATCTAGCATCTTAAACAGCATAGTAGGATGTCACGATACGAGATATTCTCCCCAGAAGGTCTTCGACTTGATGGTAGAAGGTATAATGATCTTCGTACTCTTTCTGCAAAACTACACACGCATCCACAATCAGCAGATGGCTCCTGTACTCTACAGCAAGGTAACACAAGAGTGATATGTCTTATTAGAGGACCGAATGAAAACAGCAGTAAGCTAAATAGCGATCCAAGCTTGCCTGCTATAACGGTCAACATTTCTTCACATGATTCAGGGTCTAGCAAACAGTTGAGAAAGTTGAGGAAAGATCGTAGACTCATAGAGTTAGGTAACCATATAAAGCACACACTAGAACAGGTAGTTCTGAGGAACATTTATAACAGAACAGGTCTTGATATTCAAATAACTGTATTAGCAAACGACGGTGGACTTCTTGCTGCCTGTTTGAATTCAACGATCTTGGCTTTGATTGATGCAGGTGTTGCGATTTACGATTACGTTGCAACATGTTCTGTTGGTGTGTGGGATCGTGTTTCTCTTGTTGACGTCTCAGGCTTGGAAGAATTGGATGTTTCGACCGTCACAGTTGGTGTCGTTGGTAACAGTGATAACTTCCGCTCTGCTAGAATTGGTTTATTGGTAGCTGAAGATAGAATGCCTCTCGATAGATTACAAAACGCAATGGAAATTGCTGTTGCTGGTTCTAACAGAATCAGAGAACTAATGGATCAAATAGTAAGGGATATGGGTGCCGAATTAATATCTAAACAACAATAATTTTATACACATTTAAAAGCATTGAACTCAACATCGAACTTTGATAAGCATGCTTTTTGCTATTCTATAACTTCAACTTTGCTGAAAACCCTGTTTCCGTAAACTCACCCTCTTTCCATAAAACGGTTTTCATAACTCTAGGTAAAATTTCAACCTGAAATGGTGTAAATGGATAATCCTCCCCATCGACACTCACATAACACTTTTTCATCTTCGGAGGTCTCGGTATTAACCGAAATGCTTCCACTTTGAAATGCTCGATTCTGTCCTCCCAAACATGTAATCCTTTATCTAATGACAACAAAGCCTTTGCGGTTGATGCTAAATTAGATCTGCCGTCAAAGCTAATGATATCAATTGCTCCGTCATATGGTAAAGCAGCCGGGAAGAAATTACATTCAGCTGCAATATATGGCATCTTGCCTGAATAAAAGATGGAATTGTGCTCAGTTTTAACAGGGTCATAAATTTCCCATCCAGCTGGTAAATCCAGTACATCGCTTGCGGAGTGGAACTGTGAAGCATGTTTCATTTCAAAATTCGACTTATTGATTTCTTCTATATCCTTATTTTTGCTTACTCTTTGTTTTTTGTAATATTCTGCAAGTTCACCTTTGTTTTTTGCAATAGCTTTAATGGCCAAATCACAAGGATATTTATTATTACCAAAAACTTCTAGTGCAACACCGAGGTCAAATCTAACTTTACCCAAAAACCTTAGTGACTCTGTACCAATGTCAGCTTGAGCGATCATACCATATGTTTGTGACAAAAATGAAACTAAAACATTTTGAGTATCACCTTTCCATCCCGTTACTCCCATCAAATCACATTGAGATGTTTGACCTTTCAAAAGTCTTAGAGCAGCTTCAGATGGTTCACTTGTTCCCAAGCATGATAGCGTCATTGCATTTCCTGATCCGCCAGGTATTTGGGCGACTGTCAACGATGAAAAGGCCTCCACTCGATCCTCTCTTGAATAAAGCCCATTTAGAACTTCATGGGGCAAACCATCTCCCGAACAACACAGAATAACATCATATTTCTTCAGGTCCAAATCTCGTGCAATTTCCTTTGCATGTCCAGCATATTGCGTTTTTACAACAGTAATATTGCAACGTGCTCCATTAAAAATAGCAGATGCCTCTTTTTCATATAATTCCATGGCTTTGCCTTGACCGGAATTCGGGTTGATCAGGACCAAATATTTCAATCTGTCTGACTGTCCGTTTGGATAAGCCATTGACGCTAATTCATCGATAAGATCGTTTCCCTTCCATACCCGATTACTTAAATCGTCAACTTTCATCAGCTGTGTGGTTACCCGATATATGTTATTGTCTGTAGGATATCCATTTGATATTTCCTTGGGTTTTATAATATACGCAAACGTCAGTTGAATTTCATTGGACAAACCGGATGCAGTCAATTTTACATGTAATATATCCCTAAATTTGATAAATTTTAAAGATTCATGCTTGACAAATGATGATGTTAAAGTGGATGAAGGTAAACAACATGCTAAAGGATTAGTGAAAAACGTTAATCTGCTATTAGTGTCGATTGTATTAACTACAGGTTGTCCTATTAGTCTTAGCCCTTTTTCTTCATAGTCTAATACGGCTCTCATTATAATTATTAGGTTAGACTTTAAAGATCAAGTAAAAACGATTACCTGGCTACAATAGGCCTTGATATTTATTGTAATATAGATACATAAAAAAAATAATCTCTCGAAAATTAAAAAACAAACGTCAGCTACAGGGTTCGAACCTGTGCGGGCGAAGCCCATCAGATTTCAAGTCTGACTCCTTAACCACTCGGACAAACTGACTTTTGTTATGTTTATTAAGCTGGCGGCAAGAAAGTAGAAGACATAAATGTTAATATTGGTTACTATAAAATTATATAAAAGAACTCAGTATTTAATATCAATTATCTGATAATGATAATGCTCTAATTATACATCCCTATCTTAGGTATTTGATGATGTCAAAATAAGTGGTAATCAAGTATTGCTCAGTTATTATTTGAGATATTTAATGTGAAACATAAACAACAACATACATGTTGCTAACGTATGATCACTGATATGCAGTACATACTAAGTTAACCATGTAACACTCATAACACGTTAATGTACATAACAATGGAGAGTTACATGTAAGGTTAATGTATTAATACAATACATGCATATTGCATTAATACTTCTGAGCAACAGTATGCTTGAATCCATTCCGTTGCTATCATGTCTATTGGAGTAATCATAACTAATAGGTATTCCTCCAATAGAATGCAAGCAAATCATAACTTAAACTCTATTTATATAATCAATATTTTACTATAAAAGGAACTACAGTTTCCTCTTTATTTAATTATCTTTATATTATTTAAAATAACTAAGATATAGGTTTTTACAGATTTCCAATCTTTTGGACTTTTCAAAAAGCTGTTTAAGAACTACTATAAACTCTTACTTCATCTACTACTCGCTATGGACGTTACTTACAGATTCACTGAAGACATTACTACTGAATTAGCTAATGCTTGTGCTCTTACTATTAACAA